>JAOTRH010003761.1:0-19970 GCA_034768845.1 Heliamphora exappendiculata
TCAATTTGAGTCGACACAAATCAATTTTGTGTCGACACAAAAGTGATCCTCACTTTTGGTATCTAGAAGTTTGGGTCGACTCAAATAGAAATTGTGTCGACACAAAACAACCGAGACCTCTTGTAGAATTTTGGTGTCGACCCCAAAGCACATATGTGTCGACACAAAAGTCCCGAGCCAGCCTGCAGAATGTTGGTGTCGACCCCAGAGACCAAATGTGTCAACACAAATGAACCAAGGCATCCTACAGAAATTCGTGTCGACACCAAAGGCAAGTTGAGTCGACACAAAGTTGTTCCTCCAGATGCTGAAATTTTTAAACGAGTCGACACCAGATTCAAATGTGTCGACACCAGAATGTTGGAAGGTAGAATGCTAAAATTGCGTCGACCACTCAGAAAATTTGTGTCAACCCAACCACTTGAAGAACCCTGCCCTAGACACTTTGTGTCGACACCAAAAGTATTTATGTCAGCACCTGCGACGAAAATTCAAATCGCGACAGATCTCAACGGCTGAATTTTTGGCATTTATTGCTCTCACCTACCTCCAACGGTCATGATAACCCAATAACTTATATAATGAGTTACTTCTCAGTATTTAAGTAGGTTGGAGACTTGCATTTACTGTTCTATTTCTCATGTCAATCTCAGAATCATCAAGCTCACATTTATTGCTATAACTCCAATTCTTATTCCTCATTTATCTTTACCGATTCATTTATTGTAAATTATTTCTGTAAAGAGAGTGAGAGTTCATCATTAATACTCTTCATTTATTGTAATCAATAGTGAGTCACCATTTATCCTTTGAGCGAGTGAGTAGTGAGTCACCATTTATCCTTTGAGCGAGTGAGTAAAACTAATCAAAGAAGAGTTCAAGAGAGATTATAAGAAAATATGGACTTGTTTTTATAGGATCTTCTTAAAGCTGAAATAAGCTTGTGAATGTGCCCGTAAACATTCAGTTCATTCAAGCGAAATCTTGAAGATTGTAAAGGCTTAGAATACGCCCATGAAGTATTCTGAATAGTGAAAATATTCAAGAGAGATCTTGAGCAGTGGACGTAGGTTAGGATAAAGCCAAACCACTATAAATATCTTGTGTCTGGTTCTATCTCTCTATCCCTCATCTTTTAATACTTGTATTGATTTCATATTTACTTCTCTTGTCTTATTGCAATATTAAAAGATTTTCTAGAAAAAAAATTTAAATTGGTTTTTATTCTTTAAAAACCCAATTTACCCCCCATCTTGGGTTGCCTAGATCTAACATTATTTGATCATGAAGAAGACAACATGCCATAATGATTCGACATTATGTCTTGACGGAAAAAAAAGTAGACGTCCCCTAAGAATTGCCCAGCGCATCTTAAGCAATCCAAAGCATCATTCTATTATATTCCTAGCTGATGAATGTTTCACATTAAAAAAATTCACAAGATGTAGTTGGTTGATGTCCATCTCTCCAATCATTTTGGTGGTATTGTTGTCCTCTATGCGATGCAAGAAATTCACCACAATTTATATAACTAGTGTCAGCAAGATAATAATAACCTACATAATTGCACAATAATAATACATTAAATATGTAGAACATGGTCTAAGTGTGAAAATATAAAATTATTGAGTGCAATCATTACCTTAAGAAATTTTTAATCCATTTATCCTACTCACTACATCGCGAAGTATCCTACCATCGACAGCTAATCCTTCCGAACCTGGTAATATGTAAATAAATTGCATATCTTGTGAACATACTCCTAACGCATTCGTAGTAATTTCACCTTATCAATTTCTATACCTAGATTTATCTTCCCTATGTGCCCTCACTCTTAAGTACACTCATCAAGTGCTTCAAGACAATTCTATCAATTAAAAGGAACAAAATTCAATATTTAATCATTGGTGTAGGTATATACATAAATATACATATAATGTTTAATAAAATAAATTTATACCTCAAACCATTTTCATCTCACATTTGTTGAGTTCGAGAGAATGGACTCGGGCTTTTTAAGTAAATATTGCTGAAGTCGTATGACAGAATTTAAGATATTATTTCAATGTCTATTTATACTTTCAGTCGATCGTCTAAATCGATATTTTATAACTCAATTCTTCACATCATCACATCATGAGAAAGAATATGCAAAAGCATTGCTACTTGCTCATCAATTAGCATATTTTTTTAACTTCTAACCCACCCAAGTTTTGGAGCATGGAACACATTGTATTGAATGTATGTCTATCAATTCTCAGTTAATCAAAGCAGTGTTCATCATTGTTGTAAATAAGTCGATACATTTTTTTCTCTGTTAGTGTAAAAGTTCATAATATATATTTCGAACTCAAAGAATATTTTTTCATGTATATATTAACCAAATAATAAATTAGTTGATACCACCAATTTACTACATATCTAACGTCCAACCACAACAACATAACTTGTGCCAATTTCTTTTGCCTCAAATATTTTCTTGTGCCCAAACTTAAACGGGCCATTACTGCATTACAAAATTATAAATTAATCAATTCATTAAAATTATTAATAGCAATTATAATACCAAAAATTTCAAAAGCATTATATGTTTATAAGATATATATATATATATCAGTGGCTATACTCATGTATCACAAATCATATACGAAACTTAAAAACAAAAGGCACTAATGTGCCAAGATTCAATATCAAACAAAGTTCCAAGATTCAATATCAAACAAAGTTATGAAGTTTGGAAATTACCTTCTCGTGGAGCAATGGAGTAAAGGGATTTTCACTGCTGATTCAAGAAAATTTATGAAACTTACACGGTTGTGATATTTTTTTGCTGAAATATATACAGTGGGTCCCTTATCTATATTCCAAGCCGAGAGGTTAGCATTTTTCAAACAGTTATTTTGTTTTATTAGGATTTTACAATGAAATGGAATGCCTATTCTTTAGCTTATTAATAGGAATAGGTATTCTTAGTTTTTGTTGTTGGAATAGCTATTCCATTGGAATGAACATTCCCACATCAGTAAGGCATACCAAACATGGGAAAGGAATTAGGAAGGTGGAGTAGTCATTTCATTCCACTCTAATCTACCATACCAAACATGGTTTGAGTCTTCTATGGTTTCTACGTCTTGTGAAAACTAAGGAGACATAAGGTAGCCAGATGGGGTAGGAAGCACAAAAGATCAAAGCCCACCCTTTAGTCGTATTTTTAGCTTTTGAGAATACAGTAGAATATCTGAACGGAGAAAAAATTGCAAGATTACAACTGTATTAATCTTCAAATTCAAAGTTTAAGTTTTGAAACTTGATTAAATCAGAAGAATCACGCAAGTATAGTCCCTGTTCCGCCTTATGGGTGTACTGGATTTTAATTTTTGGGATTAGGGTATTGCTCTGTTTATTCCGTATGAATTCTATCTGGACGGTTTTCTGTTCGTCCAGATAGTGCGACACTGTACAATTTTTTTGTATGTTGTTCTTCACCTCGCGCCATATTTGATTCGATTCATATGCACCGTTATTATTTTCTGATATTTCAGTCCCTTCACTTCTATCTATTTTTTATATTAATAATCATATCAGGATATATTAGCATGCTTATATTGTTAGGCCTTCGTTATTTTTATGTATGAGTAATATTCATGATGCATGCTAAATTTTACAATTATGATGATACTTCATGCTACAATATCATGTTTAAATATTTTATTGAGTTATGATTAATTTAATTCCTTTGATGAATTGATTTGTTTATTTTTCACTTTTAATTATAGATCATGGTAAGTTATTTTATATTGTTAATTGTTGGATTGTGATCCGAAAAATGATCATCTAGCAATGTTAGAATGGATGAGCTAGTTCCCAACTTGAATATTGTAACAAACATAGTCCCGCATGCAAGAATGAAGGGACACGAGGGCGAGTGGGGGCAAATGCCCTAAGTGACATTTTGAATTTTTTTATTTTACCTATATATATTTTAAAATATAACAATTATGCCCCCACTGAATTTACATTTTAACCCCACTATTTTTTACTTTAGCTCATTTATATCCCTAAGATAAAATGTGAAATCAATCATTCTCAATCATTTTTACATTTTATTAGCAGAATTCGACACAATAAGGGATCTTTAAGGGCTAGAGTTTCTAACTTTCTCGGTTGTCGTCGGCTCACCGTAGCAAGGCCCTTAATCGCAAGCTCAACGTCACCGCTCGCCTCAGTGTCTCGCATCGCCCTGCTTGCAACCTTCAAGTTAGACCGTGAGAGACAAAGATTTTCTCTAATTTTTATATTTTATGGTGCCTTAAAATTTATGATTTTTTATTTGGTGAACTAGATATGACGCTAAAATAAAATGTATTTAATTTTTATTTTGCTTATTTAATTTGGTGCACTTGTGAGTTATGACTTGTGGGGTTTTTGTTGAAGTTTTGCTAAATTGTTTTGACTTATGGAGGGTTTTTTTCTTATTGAATTTTTGTGACTTGTGGAGGTTTTTTGTTGAATTTTTTTAAATTTTATTTAATTCTCAAACTTCTAAATTGTCTATATTAAGATAAAGATGTTTAATAGTATTTCTAATGAAACAATTGTGTATCGTTTTCAAGATATGAAAAGTCGTCGTAGTTAATTATAATTTTATATTATAAATGAATATTAATCTTGTGAGTAGCATTTTAATTTATTTTTCTTTTATAATTATCAAATTATATATATATATATATAGTTCTAAAAATATTCCTCTACTCAACAATAATCTTGGCTCCGTCTATTCCCGAATGGTCCCAAGATATGAGTGATTCATGTGATGAGCTCTTGCTCGACCTTATATGCTATGTTTGCCATAAAAAAACGATGTTTGATTCAACAACACAGCTGCAAGCGAATTCTCGATTGGTTGTTGATACGGGCAAGTTCTCGATTGGTTGTTGATACGGGCAAGTTCTCGATTGGTTGTCGATACAGGTAATTTCTCGACTAGTTGTTAATACGGGCGAGTTCCCAATTAGTTGTTGATACGAACAAGTTCTCGGTGTTGTTATGACATACTCTCGACTTGTACTTGTCCCTATTGTATTTATTCATGCATATTGCCATATGTTGTAGATCAGGTTTATTTGGATTGGGTATTTTGTTGTCACACTCATACTTATTTTTCGTATCATGAATTGTATGTTTTGGATGTTTTAGAATTCTTATTTTTGGTTTATATCTACTTGGATTTCACAGCTCGTATCATTTCGTACCAGGTTATGAAAGACGTTGAGAACCCAATCGAGGACTCTAAAGCAGATGAAGTGGAATCGTTGCTCACTTAATCAATTTATGAACTTATATTATTTTGTTATTGTTTATTTTTTACCTAGAACGTGCCAACTTGCATAGAATTTTCTATTTTATGGCAGTAATCTTAAAATCTTGTGTTATTTTATATTCTTAATGTATGATCGAATAGTTTTTCTTTAATTTTCAGTAAATGTAGATTTCTATTGCCTTCAACGTCACCAAAATTTGGATGTTACAATTTTTTAAGGAAAAATAATATCGTGAAATCATTTAAAATTGGGCTTACTAACCTCTAATAAATCAAATCCAACACTCTACCAAGCCATCCAAGGCCTAAAGTATGATAGTATAACACTATTTAAATCAACTTCTAACTCTATTATAAATAGAGATCATCTCACATAATTAGAGTGTGTAACAAATTCCTTTCTAACTTTATTTTTTTTTCTATTCTCCTATCTAACTCAACCATAGGAGGGTCTCCAGCCACTGGCTAGCCAAGAGGCTTATTTGTAAGAACTCTGTGCTTGGAACACGGTGGAAGCCTCGGTCATCTTTTTCCTCATTGAGCTTTCTCTTCTACTTTTATGTGAGTATTAATTTTTTGTGCCTACACGAATTTATATGCCTTTTACTTTGTTAATATTAAACAATAAAGTTTTAAAAATGCATCATTTTACTTGTACTACATTTTGTATTACGCCGTGGTGATATTAAAAAAAAAAAAATTTGGCAATAGGTCCCAAATGAGATTTCATTGTACTTATAGGTCCTACAAATAAAAAAACTTAACGAGAAATCTCATTTCGATATCTTCTTCTCAAAATATTCTCGTTCTCAATCTTATGCCTATCAGAACATTTCCTTCAACAACTCCGTAAAATCAAGTTCAATTTTTCCATCTGATTCAAACCCAATCGTGAGTATATTGCATTGTGGATCCGTGCAAAAAATAAAGAAAAATTTGAGTAATATATGAAAAGTCGAACAAAATAAGAAATTTGAAAATAAAATGAGAAATTTGATGTTGGTGTTGCACTTGATACACTAGTGTTGTACCATTTTAAACCAAAAAAATGCAAAAAATAATACAACAAAAATAAAATTATATGGTATCATTTTACTTCTTGAATATAATGCATTGAACGTCGAAGAATACCCAGAAAATGATACAACAAAAATGAGACTATGCTGTATTATTTTGAACCCAAAAGATGCAGAAAATGATACAACAAAAATGAGACTATGTTGTATCGTTTTGAACCAAAACAATGCAAAAAATGATACAACAAAAATGAGATTAAGTTGTATCATTTTACTCTTTGGATATAATGCATTGAACGTAGAAGAACGCCCATAAAATGATACAACAAAAATGAGTCTATGTTGCATTATTTTGAACAAAAAAATACAAAAATTGAGAACCACGGACTTTTTTACTCTTTTGATATGATACATTAAACGTAGAAGAACGTCCAAAAAATGATGAAACAAAAATGAGACTGTGTATCATTTTGAACCAAAAAAAAGTCCGCAACTGATTGCAAAGGGGATGATTTCAAATGGTGGGAATTTCATAACAGTGGGCAAAGAACTCCAGAACAATTGGCAAAAAACTCCAAAACAGTTGCACAGTCGATGATTTTAGACGGTGGGCAAAATTAGGGTACCAAAACAATTTCGAATCAGCTGCTGAACTTCGAATATGGAGTACACAACTTCGAATCACCCACTTAACTAATTTCGAAAATGTTGGTGAGGTATTTTGAAGGAAAAAAAATCTGATAATCCTTCCATCTAAATTATAAAATTAATTAAAATTAACAAAGGGTATAAAAGTCCAATTTTTGCTGAAAATTTTAAAAAAGAACTTTATGAAATATACAACTTTTGAATAAGGTTTATCCTCAAATATCTTCTTAAAATAGGATTAATCCCCAATTTACGCTAAAAAAATTAACTTATCTATGATGTCATTTAGGGATTGAGGGTCTATTGTGGATTCACTCTTAGTAAAGGGGATTGGGGATTGACCAGGTCAATTTTTTTTGGTTTTTTTGTTTAGTTGTTACAGAAAAGAAAATAACAAAGATAGGAATACAGACAAAACCTATTCTCTAAGGGAACTTATCTCGACAACATTCTTCCAAGAGGAAGTGTTCAATGGACACCAAATGAGCATTACATAACACCACGTTAGTTGGGCCTATTGTGAATCCACTTTGGGTCAATTTTAATGATTTAAACTACCCATTTTATTATTCCAAGTGTGTAATTTAGTTGTTCATCTAGTTGATTATAAATTCTTAAGTGTTCAAACAAAACACATTTGATTTGGGAAAAAGATAACAGTGCCATCCATATACCAATATTTTAAGGATAAACATAATTTGTTCAAAGTGTTCAGCGATATTCAATTGATATCTTTTTACATGAATAGTTTATATATTAAGAATAATAGTCGATTTAAATTATCAAAATAAAGACAATGCAAACTCACGTCGGGCCAATAAGACAATCAAGAGAGTTTGTGCTCATGAAAAATAATAATGATAGGGTTACTTTTTTACTCAAAAAAATAATATGGTACAATTATAAATATTGATATAATTAGTCTCACACAAACTCTACATATATCTAATACTTGTGAACATGCGACATCATATGAAAGATTACTTTGGTAATATATGTGGGTCAATGTAGCATTATCGATTTACCAAATAAATGTGATACTGTTACAAACACTAGTGTAATAGGTCCCACATGACCAATAACAAGCCCAAAAATTTAAGTTAAGGGGCTTTTCTTTTTCTCAACTTTGACCTTGCTTATTTCGTGGCATAAAGTCAAATTTTAGTTTTTTGCCTTAAAAACTTTATTTTAAGAAATCAACAATTACAAGTTGCATTTTTAATATTCTAGCAGCTTACAATTAATTTTTAATCAAATGAGCTTCTTGCTTACTTAGTATAAAGTCAAAAGGCAAAATATTCATATTAAAGCTAAATTTTGAAAAATAATTATCATTCTTTTTTTAAAAACAATAGAGAATTTTAATTGTGATTTTTTAAAAGTATCCATATCTGTTTAAAATAACAAAAAAATGTTTTAAATAATAAAAAAAAATTGACTTAACAAAATTATAATCTTAGCAAAAGATAAAAAATAAATAAATCAAATGGTTTTAACTTTATCACAACTATGATATTTGAGGGTAGATAAAAACTATGGGCTTATAGCCCAGCCCAACAACAGGCTGCTCCATCACTCAAGGGAGTTCGAGCCACCTATGGACCGGACCATACTAGTTTGGTCCACCCCACCAAGGGGTGGCTCGTACCAGATAAAGCCCATGTCGACCATAGAATGAAGGATAACCCCGCAAGTTTCCATCCTTGGCACGATTTGATTGAGTGTAGAAAGATGGAATCGAATCAGAATCACATCAGGATAGGAAACAATCTTTAAAGAACCAAGAGGCAGAATCCTAAGAGGATTTAACTTCACGAGGTTTTGATCCCTACATAAAGAGAGGCGCTCTCAACCCATAGGTAGGCAATTCTGAGCCCAATTCTTGACTAGAAACTTCTTTGAGAGATATCTAACTTGAACGTCAGAGTGCCTATCGGTCAAACCACACCGGAGGGCACTAACGGTGTTCTTGGTATTGCAGGAGTTCGGCGGCGGAGCAAGGGGCTTTTAGGGAGTTTGGCAGCAAGGAGCTTGGCCCATATTCTATTCGGGCTCATCAGCACTGGGCCAACTTACTTGGTCCTAATTGTGCCGAACAAGTCTCCAGTTTGTAACACGCACAATTTGGCGCCGCCTGTGGAAACGACGATCTCGAGCTAACAGAATCATGAGCTAGACTCCAACAGGATTCACTGGAAGCCGTACCAAGGAATAAGAAGATATTCCCCAAAGATCTATACCCATTATTCCAGAAAGACGAAGGGCCCCCAGAATCCCTTCAGAAGTTCGAAGGCGTAATGATGGTGCCTCCCACAATGGAAGGCAACTGCGTTACTCAACCATCAATTCTAGGGGGAACGGCCCTCTCCTCCATCTTCAAGGGAGAGAGGGAGAATAGAAGAAAGATTGGCCAGACGGGATAGGATCATCAACAATCTGAAAGAGAGAATGGAGCAACGCGACAGGGAGATTGATGAACTCAGACGATTGACCCAGGGGTAAGATGCTCGAAGGGAACCGCGTGTAAGGCGAAAAGAAAGTCCCGAGCAGGAAAAAACTGAACAAAGTCCAGAGTCCTATAGCCTGAGTCACCCTCAGAGGCGGAGGTGCAAAGCGCCTGAGCTAAGCCTAAGGAGCTCTAGGCGCACTGATACAATTAAGACGGAATCAGTTCAGCTAAATCATGAAAGAATTGCTCAGGCCAAATTGGACCCCAATTAGGACCTACGACTATGGTTGGAGAGAAAGATGGAATCTAGAATGCAGCATGGTGGTGGCAAAATAGCCCAAGACGTGGCAAGGAGAGCCCTTGATCAAATTTTGGTGTCACCATTAGTGGAGGTCATTGAGAACGCCGATCCCCCACGTAAGTTCTCCCCACCGAAATTTGAGATGTACGACGAGAAAATCGATCCAGTGAGCCATATTCGCCAGTACAGACAAGCAATGGCACTCTGGAGTGAGAATGATGCACTCCTTTGTCGCATGTTCCCTTCCAGTCTATGGAAAACAGCCTTCAGTTGGTTCCACAAGTTGCCACCCCACTCCAAAGAAAATTTACAGCAACTAGTTGAATCCTTTACTGCTCGGTTAATAACCAACAGTAAATAGCCAAGGAGTTTCGACACACTACTCTCCCTAAGGAAGAATGATGGAGTGACAATTTGGGAGTATGCTCGACGCTACTGTAAAACTTACAACGAGATTGAGGACTGCAGTGAACAACTCGTTGTTGCATCATTTAAAATTAGGCTACCTCCCCAGTGTCGTCTGAGATAATCCCTCACCAAGAAGACCGTCTCCACAATGTCCAAGCTAATGGTAAAGATAGAGTAGCATGCGAAAGTGAAGGGAGATATAAGTCAGGACAAACAAAGTGTGGCCTCAGTCAAGCGCCCAGAGAAGAGGGATAAACCCCGAAAAGATTAGAAGACCAGAAAGGAATTCCAAGAGAATGAGTCTGTAGTTTACCAGGCCCTACAAATAGTATTCAAAGAACCCCTGCACAAACTCTTGGACCAGATCAAGGATAACCCTTACTTCCAGTGGCCACTGAAGCTAATTGGGGACCCGAGCAGACGTGATCAGAAGCGGAAGTGTCACTATCACCGAAATCATGGCCATCTGACTGGAGAATGCAGAACCTTCAAAAGGTACTTGGAGGACTTGGTACAAGCTGGGCACCTGTTGGAATTCTTAGATGCCGAGAAGACTGCTCGGGAAGGGAGAAAGCATGAACAGAACCAGAGGCCCGAACAAGAAGATGCCCCTCTTGGCATGGTAAAAATGATCCATGGCACAGTTGAGTTGACCACCCGATCGGCAGTTCGGCACCAAGCCAAGACCATAGCCCATGCCATGAAGAAGTTGAGAAGAGCCAAACAATCCACGACTACATCCGAACTGCCAAGGAAAAGGTGGTGGAGGACTTGAAGAAAGTCATCATCACTCGGAAGGACCCAGATCGGTTCTTCTTGCTCGGGACCAGCATGGCTAAACAAGAAGAGACCGAATTAATGGAATTTCTAAAGGAGAACAGAGAGGTCTTCGCATAGACACCATATGAGATGCCAGGGATTGATCCCGAAATAATCACCCACCAGTTGAACGTGGACCCCCAAAGGAAGCTGGTGATGCAGAAGCCTAGGAAATCAACACCACATCATGCAGAAGCAGTGGTAAAGGAGGTTAAGAGACTGAAGGAAGCTGGGGCCATCAAAGAGATCTACTACCCGATCTGGTTGGAAAACACTGTTGTGGTCAAGAAAAAGGATGGGAAGTGGCGAGTCTGCGTCAACTTTACTGATCTAAACAAGGCCTGCCCCAAGGATTGCTTCCCATTGCCCCGAATAGATCAGCTTGTCGATTTAACTGCAGGACATGAAAGGATGAGTTTTCTGAATGCATACAAGGGATACCACTAGATAGCCATGTATCCCCCAGACATGGAGATGACAGCGTTCATCACTCCTCGGGAAATTTACTACTATAAGGTGATGTCATTCGGTCTAAAGAACGCTAGAGCCACCTATCAAGGACTAGCCACCAAGATGTTCGGGGGCTTGATCGGCAAGACTATGGAAGTCTACATCGACGATATGGTGGTTAAAAAAAATACTCGAACAATCACCTTGATGACCTGAGAAGGACATTTGAAATCCTCAAGGCTTACAAGTTAAGGCTTACAAGTTAAGGCTTAACGCCTCTAAGTGTGCCTTTGAGGTAGCTCGGGAAAATTCCTAGGCTTCCTAGTAACTCACAGGAGGATAGAAGTGAACCCCAAATAGATTTTGGCCATTCAAAGTTTGAGAAGTCTACAAAACCTTAAAGAAGTCCAAAAGCTTACAGGGATGGCTGCAGCACTCAATCAGTTCATAAGCCGAGCATCTGATCGGTGCTATCCATTCTTCAAAGTAATGAAGAGGGCTAACCAATTCAGGTGGGACGAAGAAAGTGAGCAGGCCCTTACCGAGCTAAAGCAGTATCTCTCCTCCCCACCGTTACTCACGATGCCAAATAATGGTGAGACACTATTTATGTATCTCGCAGTTTCAAGTCGTGCAGTGAGTGTCGTGCTCCTGAAGGTAGAGAACAAGGTTCAAAAGTCAATTTACTACGTGAGCAAGGTTCTCCTTGACCTAGAAACAAGGTATTTGCCCTTGGAGAAGCTGGCCTTGGCACTCGTTGTTGCATCTCGCAAGCTAATCCACTACTTCAGGGCTCACCCGATCAAGGTAATAACTGAATACCCCCTTCAATCATTACTTCGAAAGGCTTACTTTTCAAGGAGAGTTGAAAAATGGGTTATGGAACTTGGGGAGCACGGCATCACCTTCTGTCAGGACAGCCATAAAAGAACAAGTCTTGGCAGACTTTATCACCGAATTCAGCCAGGAGGAGTGTTCGGTGGACACTGGGGGGCAGGCCACCAAGCCAACAACTCTAAAAAATGCAGACTCAGAGGACACTTTGAGGCTCTATGTAGATGGCTCTTCATGCAACAAAGGCGCTAGAGCAGGGATAGTACTGTATAGCCCTGACGGAATTCTCCTAGAGAGGGCTGTTCGGCTGGACTTCCAAGCCACCAACAATGAAGCTGAATATGAAGCACTTTTAGCCAGACTTCGGGATGTCAAAGAGCTAAAGACCCAGAGAGTCCGGATATTTTGTGACTCACAGTTGGTGGTGAATCAGTTCATGGGAGAATACGCGGCCAGGGATGACAGAATGCAGGCCTATGTTCGGCTGGCACAACAGTTAGCCAAAGACATCCCCTTCTGTAAGATTATCTAACTTTCATCTAAAGAAAATAGCCATGCCGACTCTCTGGCTTGCCTAGTCTGCTGTTAGTTCTGAGAAAAAAATGGTGATTTCAATGGAAGTCCTCCAACAACCAAGCATTGTCAACCACGAAGAGAAGCCGATCTACTACTCGAAACTGGGTCTAAGTTGGATGGATGCCATAAAAGACTACTTGGTGAAAGACGTACTCCCACCCGATCAAAAAGAGGCACGGATGATAAGAAGAAAAGCAACTAGATTCTGGGTCTCTAGTTTGGGGGACCTATACAAAAAATCCTTCACTGGGCCCTACTTGTACTGTGTCCACCCGAGCAGAGTTCAGGATCTTTTATTCGAAATTCACGAAGGAATTTGTGACAGCCATACGGGAGGAAGGTCTCTAGCCCACCGAGCAATCTCCCAAGGTTATTGGTGGCCATACATACAAAGAGATGCAGAGCAATATGTCCAGAAGTGTGAAAAATGTCAGAGATTCAATCCGAACATACACATTCCAACCGAAGACATTTTCCTACACACCAGTCCATGGCCCTTTGCCCAGTGGGGATATGGCATAGTAATTCCCTTCCCAAGGGCCACAGGCAATAGGAAATACCTCCTTGTCGCCACGGACTACTTCACTAAATGGGTAGAGGCTGAGTCCCTGGCTAACATCCGAGATGTCAATGTGAAGAGGTTCACGTGAAAGAGCATCATCACCCGATTTGGCATTTTTTGAGCAATTATATCTGACAACGGAACCCAGTGCGATAGTTCGGTGTTCAAAAATTTCTGTTCGGAACTAGGGATCAAAAACTATTTCTCTACCCCAGCATATCCTCAAAGTAATGGACAAGAAGAGGCTACTAACAAGACCATCATCGACAGACAGAAGAAAAAGTTGGATCCTGCTAAAGGAAGATGGGTCGAAAAACTCCCTTCGATTCTATGGACTTTCCAAACTTCTCCATATAGATCTACAGGTGAAACCCCCTTCTCCCTAACTTATGGGGTAGAGGCAGTCATACCGTTGGAAGTCAGATTACCTACAATCCGAACAGATGTCAGTACTCCTCAAGCTAATAAGAGAACACTAGCTTTGGACCTAGATTTAGCCGAAGAATGGAGAGCTATGGCCACGATTAAATTGGCAGCCTACCAGCAAACTCTAGCTAGAGGATACAACAAGAGGGTGAAACACCATGAGTTTGGTAAAGGAGATCCGGTCCGAAGGAAAGTGCTTGGTCATATGAAGGATTCTGTCCAGGGGAAGTTAGGTCAAAACTGAGAAAGCACGTACAGAGTTACTTCCAAGGGTGGCAATGGAGCATGCCACCTAGAGGACTTGAGTAGAAAAGCTATCCCTAGACCATAGAATGCAAATAACCTCAGAGAGTTTTACTTTTGATTTTAAAATTCAATGTAGTTTTTTAATTTCCAATAAAACGCCACTGTTCGGCATGAGTTTTTTTCCTTTTATATCACCTTCAAAGTTTTTATCACATAGTCTCCCTGACAAAAACTTAGGGGGCACACCCTGAGTATAGTAAATGTCAATAGCTGCCTAAAGAGGATAATTTCGATGTGATCTAACCCTTAGTATAGATGATTGATCCCATGCATAGGATGATTAAGCCTAAAAGGCTAAGTTCGATACTTATCCGAACTAATTTATCCCTCGGTATGGATGTTAATCCCATACTTAGGATGATTAAGCCTAAAAAGGATAAGTTCAAAGTTTATCCGAATTAATTTATCCCTCAGTATGGATGATAATCCCATACTTAAGATGATTAAGCCTAAAAAGGCTAAGTTCGAAGTTTATCCGAACTAATTTATCCCTCAGTATAGATGTTGATCCCATACGTAGGATGAGTAAGCCTAAAAAGGCAGAGTTCGATGCTTATCCGAACTAATTTATCCCTCAGTATGGATGATAATCCCATACTTAGGATGATTAAGTCTAAGAATGTTAAGTTCGAAGTTTATCCGAACTAATTTATCCCTCAGTATGGATGTTGATCCCATACGTAGGATGAGTAATCCTAAAAAAGGCAAAGTTCGATGCTTATCCAAACTAATTTATCCCTCAGTATGGATCATAATCACATACTGAGGATGATTAAGCCTAAAAATGCTAAGTTCGAAGTTTTTCTGAACTAATTTATCCCTTAGTATGGATGTTGATCCTATACTTAGAATGAGTAAGCCTAAAAAGGCAAAGTTCGATACTTATCCGAACTAATTTAGCCCTCAGTTTGGATGATAATCCCATACTTATGATGATTAAGCCTAAAAAAGCTAAGTTTGGAAGTTTGTACGAACAATTTGGGCTCTCTGTAGGAAAGCTCATCAAGAACACAAGACAAGCATGAATTTACGAAAAGAGATTTCATTAATAAAAAAAGGGCTGGCACCCTCAAAGCTACAAAAACAAGCCCCAAAGGGTCGTTCAAAGATAACACAAAAAGAAAAAGAAGCGAAACCCTCAAGGGGCAGCAATGAAGTCCTTCGTTGTCTCCACCAGGGTGCCGACCTCCACGACCGCAGCAAGATCAACAGTCTGCCCAGTTATAGCTCCACCCCCCTTCTCCGCTAACCTTAGCGGTTGGCACTTCGGCATCCTCACCGGCCACTGGGGCCTCTTCCTGTTCTTCGCCTTCCTTAGATCACTTGCTCGAGAGGAGAATGTCAGTATACAAGGGGGAGGATGCCTCAACCCATGCGGCTTCAAGCGCATCCCTCCAGGCAGCAGCATAAATGATGTCTTGGAGCTTCAGAACTTGCTCCTTGTAATCCTCTGTGGCTTCTGCCACACCATCTGTGTAGCCCTTCTCCTGAGCTAGGGCCACCTCAGCCTGAACATTCCCGAGTTGAGCTTGGGAGGCAATTAGGCTTTCCTCTTTCTCTTTGAGGTGCCTCCCAAGTGCGGCTTCTTTTACATCCAGTTCGGAGACCCTAGCCCGAGCTGAATCAACGATCTTAGTCTTCTCTCGGAGAGTGCCCTCCAGCTTTCTCATCTGCTTTAAATAGTTAAGGTTGGCTTGGTACAACTTAGTAAGCTCCCCCTCCTAAGCCTCAACACGCTCCACCATCGCCATTAAACGTTGAAGACCCTGCAAAGGGGACAAGGTGTTAGAAAGAAGAAGAGACAAGAAAAAAGCATATGAGGAATAAGTTGAGGAAGATACCTGGATGGAGTGCCGAACTGTTGACTTCACAAGCTTTTCATGAGGAAGCTTTCGGACCTCCTCCATATTCGCAGGCAAAAGGAGTGCCTGGGTTAGCCTGTATGCAGTATCCGAAGAGGCCACCTTGTCCTCTCCATTTATACTGCGGCCTCCTTTTAACAGCACGGGAGTCCACGGTTCTGGTTCACCCTCAGCGTCCATCACCTTCTTCCCCTTCACTTTTTCTCTCTCCTTCTCTTTCTCCTTCTCTCTTCCTGACTCCTTCTCCGTGGTCTCCCCCACCTTCTTCAGCCTCTTCGGCGTTGGGGCTGGAATGGTCTCCACGATGGCTGGCTCAGAGAGCTCGGCAGCGAGATCGGCTACCCTTGAACGGTTGGGCTCCACCCACCTAGTAGAGGCGGCCACGGTGGTCTGCTTTTTGGGCCCTCCAAGCGTGAAAAGGGCTGAAAGGTTGGCGGTAGGAGCTTTTCTCTTGGCCATCTCTTCAATGTGCGTGACATCTGACGAATCGAGTGAAGAAGAAGAAGAAGAAGAAGAAATGGATATCGTATAACCTGGTGATGAGGTACTCGGCTCTTCAGTAATGAAGGAAGGCTGGGCAACAGTCACTTGTCTTTCCACTCGGGTAAAGGGCAGAACAATTGCTTCTAGAACTTTTGCGGGCACCGAGGTTGGTGTAGCTACCCGAACACCTGATGTGTTTGGCCGGATGAAGCTCCGATAAGTTGGTATATATTTCAGTAGAATGTGGGCAGCTCGGCCTTGTCTTCTCTGCTCGGGCAAGCCTTCATACGCCCAAACCTTCTTCAAGTCTTCCAAATGTACACCAGGAAGAGGCCCATGGGATGGATTATTTGCAATAGCACCTACACCGAACAAAGTAAGTATGAGAACTTTGGAAATACATAAATAAAACAAGGAATGACAACAAACAACTGGTGGGGGGACCTACCAGGTCCCAGTCTGTCCTTTCGTGGAATGGTGAAGATGTCTTGTTCTTTCCCGAGACCGAACTCGAAGCTCCCCGTGATGTACAAAAAATCGTTATCAACATCTTTACTAGAGTCCGGTAATTCGATGACAAGTTTCTCAATCACCCTTTTTGCTTTGAGATAATATGATCCAGAAGAGTGCTTCACCATGTTGTAACAGTAAACTATATCCCAGATACCAAGATTGGAACCCAAGATACGGTTTAACTCCACAACCCCCATGACCACTCTAAATACATTAGAGGAGACTTGCATGGAGCTTACCCGGTAATGCCAGAGAACTCGTCGAAAAAGTGGATAAATTGGGAATCGAACTCCTCCTTCCACTATGGCGACAAGCAGAAGGGGGAGTTTTTCCCAATTCCCTTCTCGGGAATCATCTGGATTGGCCAGGGTGATACCAACGTAGTCTGGAACGTTATATCGATGCCAAAACTCACGCATTGTCGTCGACATCGATACTAGTTTCCTGAGTTTGCCCATCTTTTTGAGAAGACGAAGAACTAAAAAAAAGGAAAGGGAGAAGACAAAGACGAAGGCAAACCAGCCTCAAAGCAGTAAAAAGCATAGCTAAAAAGAGAAGAGGACGCTTACGAGTCTACACAAGGAAGTTTAAAGACGCCGAATTCTGGAAAAAGAGTGTCACCAAAAACTGGGTTCCTCGTCGGAAGTTGCAGAGAAAGCTCAGGAGATAATGAATAAAATGAGAAAGTAAAGAATGACAATGGCGACATAAGGCAGCTTTTATACACGGCATTTTAAACGACAGCATTAAATGCTCCATACGTTTGAAACGACGCAATCATTGATGTGCCACCAGTCACCACCACCACGCGTTAACCACAGCGCACCACGTCACTAGGAACAAGGCTCGAGGCCAGCCACCGTTATTTATATTGGGGAACCCAAGGGGTTTGAGTAACCGAACCATTGCCCAAATGACCAAGCATTAACTTCCGAGCAACGGTGCAAACCTTGGGACTCCAATACTCTAACACCCAGCACATATCTGAATAGTATTATCGAGCATACCCCGTGCAATGGGGCTGACAATTGAACAAAAATTTAAAGCTCTGAACCCTCACCAGGTAGATCGGCCAAGTATGAACTGGTGTTGGGGGGCAGTTGAGGGTGGATAAAAACTATGGGCCTATGTCCCAGCCAAAAAACTGACTGGTCCATCACTTAAGGGAGTCCGGACCACCCATTGACCGGATCATACTAGTTCGGCCCACCCCACCAAGGGGTGGCCCATACTAGATAAAGCCCATGTTAGCCATAGAACGAAGGATAACCTTGTAAGTTTCCATCCTTGGCACGATTGGATCGGGTTTAAAAGGATGGAAACGAATCAGAATCACATCAGGATAAGAAACAATCTTTAATGAACCAAGAGGCAGAATCCTAAGAGGATTCAGTCTCATGAGGTTTTGATCCATATATAAAGGGAGGCGCTTTCAACCCACAGGTAGGCAATTCTGAGCCGAGTTATTGACTAAAAACCTCCCTGAGAGATATCTAACTTGAGCGTCGGAGTGTCTCCCGGTTAAACCAGACCGAATGGCACTAACGGTGTTTTTAGTGTTGCAGGAGTTCGGCGGCAGAGCAAAGGGCTTCCAGGGAGTTCGGCAGCAAGGAACTTGACCCATATTTTGTTCAAGGTCATCAGCACTGGGCCAACTTATTTGGTTCTGATTGTGCCGAGCAAGCCTCCAGTTTGTAACATACATAATATTCAACACATAAATCACATATCAATATCGAAATGCTCAAACACGATTAAGTTGTCTTCAAATAATTAGCCTTCTAAAAGTTTGGGTTGCTAATTTGTTTTTTTAATAATTTTAAATAATGAGTCCTTTCATATTGTAAGAGGGGCATTAATATATTTTTTAAACATATATATAACTTTTTTATTTTTTATAGGTGAAATTATAAATATAAAAATTTGAAAGGGTGCACGTGCCTCATGGTCTCTACTTGCATTTGTCACTACAATAAAAATACTTGTATCTAATGTTTATCAGTGTTCCACATTAGATGATGAATTAATTTGATAAAACTTAATATACTAAGTAATTAAAAATAATGATAAGATTACCCTCTACTTTAATTAAATTAATTTACTAAATAATATGATATAATTATAAATATTGATATAATGAGTTCAACATGAATTCTCTTCATGGTGGTGTTTGTGAAGATATTTGCCAAATAACTATTTTTTATTTTAATAATAATTTAAATTCTTATATTTTTAAGATTCATTTTCGTCACAAGAAATAAGAAAAGTAAAAAATATTAATAAAAAAAACAAAATTTAGAAAAGATAAAAATAGTTATAACAACGAAAGAAGAGAAAACAAGAAAAGCACCGCACCAACACCGTCAATAACCGATCTATATCTTCAACTGGATTATTATTATTATAAGAATATATTACAAAGTAGATAGATTTCGAAACAGGACTCTAAGAGACTAGAGGGATTAGAGAGAGAGACTAGAGAAATCTGAAAAACTTACCGAAACATTGAACTAGAATAGCCTTATATAGATGACGACTCCAAACAAAATTAAAAATGAAAATGAAAATGAAAAGTACAATAAACAGTACATTTTAATGACGTAAGTGCTTACGTCAATTGCAAAGGAATTCATGGATGATGTCATGGACAACATGTGCTGGATAGATTATAGTAAGACAGGTGACTATTAGTCTTCCTTGGAATAAATTTTTGGTAATTTAGAAAAATTAGAAAGGGTTTCTAATTTTGCCCAAAAACCCAAATTTTCTTTCATATAATTATTTTCGAGATCAATATCCTTAATATCCAAATTATCTAAATTTTCAAAGTTTCCATTAGATCCAGAATCTTTAGAACTTTGAGTTTTCATAACATCATCGATAGGACTAAAAGCCTCCAGAAATTGTTGTTTAAGAATCATCATAGCTTTAAGCTTCCTATCTTGAGGGGAAAGAGATGTGTCTTACATTAATTGACTCTTGAGTTCTTTGAAATGA
>JAOTRH010003761.1:20070-57769 GCA_034768845.1 Heliamphora exappendiculata
TCATAGCTTTAAGCTTCCTATCTTGAGGGGAAAGAGATGTGTCTTACATTAATTGACTCTTGAGTTCTTTGAAATGATCAAGCGGAGAAGTGAATGATGATGCACTTTTTTATTTTGTTGTTGATGTTGCTGTTTGAAGATCAAATAATTATCATATTTTGCCAATTTTTCATTAATGGCAGGAAGATGATCATCGAGTGGAAAATTATTCCATCACTTGTAATGAAATTTTCTTATCAGGCAAGGAAGACTATCAATATATTCACAGTCATAAGTTAATTTTCATATCCAATGGAGATTAAATTCAATAAAAAATGAGATATTGTCTTCAACATCCAATTTGAGAACCCTCTTGATATGAGGATAAAGCTTCGTATATAAGCAAAAATATTTATGTAGATTTTTTGGGAAAAATTCTTCTCGAGGGCCAAATTTGTCCCAATATTAATAGAACTAATTTGGTAAATCAGATATCTCAATCTGATATGATATTGTACAAAACTAGGTATGCCGAAAATCGTATTTCTGATAAAAGAAAACTTTACTCCAAGCTTCACAATAATCCCAATAATTAAAATGAACACTATAAGCGTTATTATTGAATTCTAATTATCTTGGGGAATTAAGATCAAAACCCCAATATGTGGCCTTTAAGACCTTTTTTATGAAGATTTTGCTAAAAGCAATTTCTGATTGCGGATTCTTTTATGTAATAGATTATAGGTTGTAGATACCCTAATTTGACCCCGCCTAATTTTAGGTGAACCCGATGATGAAAACAGGTAGAATAGTACCTTGGTACGTTTCTCGGAAAGAGATCCAAGCTCGATATTTGAACCTGAAACCTTCAAACTAATGAAATTTTGTCGAAACATCGAAACTTGCTGCTCAAGTAAAGCGACCGCCGTGTTCATTGTGACAACCACCAATAGAACCTTGTGAAAATTCTAGTCAAAAGTGGCGACCGCCAACTCCAACCTGGCGACCGCCAACTTGCTTTGTGGCGGCCGCCAACTCCAAATGGTCTGACGTGTTTTAAAACGTGGCAGCATCTTATTGGTTGAAGAACTCTATAAATACTGTACCTCTTGTACGTTTTCAATGATAGAAAATTAGAGAGAGGTTTAGTAAGATAAATTCTGTCGAGTAATTCCAAGCCCTAATGCCGAAGCCCTGCCGAAATACCGTAAGCCGAGTCTCTGAAATCCTACGACCCTAGCTTGGATCACTATCCGAGAATTGGATCTTTGAAACACCATTCTTCAATTTGAGGGTTCTTTTAGCGATCCAGGTACCTCGTATACATTCTTACATTGTTTACGTATTCGTTTTAATTGCTAGATTTCCTTTTAGTAGTGTGCTTAGTTTAAATTGCTTAATTCATATCATAAATTCAATTTTGTGTTGTTTATTCATTTTATCTACTTACTCATGTTACACATTCACACCTAGCACATTTTTTGTTTAATACATTAATTAAGTACTAACATGACTTAACAATACGACTAAATAATACCGTTATTGTTATAATAAAAAAAGCACTCACATAAAAATAGTTGCAATTGTCAATATTGCACATATTTGATGATAATTTTTCTTTTGACTTTTAATTTAAGTGTCTCTTTTGCCATTATTTTATTTATCTCTTTCTTTTCTAGATTAGTTAATGGTTAATTTAATATTGTTATTTTTTTTCTCTTCTTTAATACTAATGTCTTATTTAGTTTAAGATTTCTTTTCTTTTAGCATCAATGCAATTTCCTTTCAACGCATTATTTTCTTTTCTTATTAGTTTAATGTTTTCTTTTTTTCTTAAGTACTAGCTTAATGTTCTTTTTCTTGCATTTACATTTCTTTTTTTGTTTCTTTTCCTTGTAATGTAACTTTTTTTTTTCTCTCAATGTAGCTTTAATTTTTTTTTTTAAGTTCCATTTTATTTTCTTTTTTTTAGATTAATGATCCTTTTCTAGCTTTTATTTTTTATTTCTTTTACTTTTCTTTCAATAGTAGTATAATTTTCTTTTAGCACATTATTTTATTTTCTTCTATTTTATTATTAGCTTTATTCTTCTCATAATATAGCACTCTAATATTTTTAATTTTATTATTAGCTCTAATTTTCTTATAAAATTCCGTTTAACATTATTTTTCTCCTAATATTAGTACTTATAAAATTTCATTTTCATTCTCTTTTTTTTATAACTTTATTTTCTTTTACTCTTCTTCTTTTCATTAAAATCAAAAATCATAAAAAGGTTCTTAAGTTATCTTTTAATAATTAACTCAATTAGTATTTCCTTTCTTTTAATAGTGGTACTTATTTTTCTTACAAAGCTCTATCTTTTTTTTTTTTTTTTTTACAAACTTCCTCTTCATTTCTTTTTTTTTTCTTCTCAAATTCTCTTTTGTTATAAAATTCTTATTTTAAATTTTTTTTGTTAAATAGGCTTTCTTTTAATGTAGCATTTTTCTCTTTTATACATTTCTTATTTTACATTTTTTATTCCTTTATTAAATCATCATGGTAATGTTAATCTAGTTTGTTTTGACAATATACATATTTTAGTTAATTTCTTTTAAATCGTGTTTAAAATAGTCTAGCTTATTTTATTTGCAATTCATGTTTAGGTAATTTTAGCAACTTTAGCATATTTTGATTTATTTATTTATTTATTTTTTAAACTAAATCATGCTAGTTTAGGTTGTTTGAGCAATATTGCATTTGGATATGTGTACCATATATCCTTTAGTTAGAAATTGCATGTCATAGGATTTAGAATTTTATCATTTTATTTGTTTTGATTTGGAGTGTTATGTACATATTTTATGTATTTTCTATACTTGATTTTAGATGTTCTCTCTTTTTCTCTATTTTCTTTATTTGCATGCATTTGAAAAATTATATTAAAGAACCAATGATAATTAGTAGAGGCCAAGTTTACGGTTAGGCGAACGGGGTGCCTAACAGCTATCCCGATTTGTACCTTAGCCCCTGAACTCTCTTTCTCTTGTTAAACGTTTTGAATATCAGTAGCCGATTTTATTTTTCTTAGTTTTTCTCAAAAACTAAAGGCGACTCTATTTTCAACAAAAATGGGTTTTCAGAATTTGGTTTTCAATGTATTAAAGGATTTTTTTTTCTAAATATTCTTTGAATTTCTTATTTTTGAACATTTTCTAAAATAACTCCCAAATTCCAACGTCACAGTATTTTCTAGCGATTCTGCTGGGGACATATTTATAAAATCAAATAAGAGGGCTAGACTTGAAAACATCATTGTTTCTTAATAAAATTTCTCATTTGTATTTTCGCATGCATATGCATTGTTCTTCAAGCGCCCCTGCCTGGTCGACCTGATGTCTTGAACGTTAAATCGTTTTGGAAATTATTGGGGAGATGGGCAACCCTTGCGGACTGTACGCTATCATAGGTGCAGCAAAAGAGTTCGAGCATACTGTTTGACCATATTTTGCATGGAAAGTATATACCTGGCTCTATTCAGAATGTACCATTTTCAATTGACCAAAATCGGCCTTTTGCATATAGTGAACTTAGAACCCCCCTCCCAATTAGGTGCAACTAACCCCAGTAGGATTATGTATTTTTTTCATTGTATGTTTTATTTGTATATTGTTAGGATTGTTTTTATCAGGTTTAGGCTAGTTCCTTTTTCGAGTTCGGCCCGAATTTTCTGTTATCCTTTGATTAGGTTAGTTTTTTACTTTCGGGCTCTTACCCGGGTTTTATTTTTCACCATGTTTGGTTTTCGCATCATAATTTTCCTAAGTTCATACCTGTGTTTCGTTCTGAAGCCTCTAGGATAGTTTCTCTCTTTCTCCTGAGTTCTCCCTAAATTGTTAGTTTCTCCTCCGCCTTTGTTTAGGCAACCCATATCACACTCGTGAGAATTAGTTCTTTACCGTTATGCAGCCTGTTTCTTCCTAAGAATTTTAGGTCAAATCGGTCCTCTCAATCTAGCTCTTACCGAACTGCTGTCTGTTTAGATAAACCCCCCTCAAGAAGTTGGTTAATCTTCTTCTTAACCGTAGTCCAGGGTTGTCCTACTGTTATGCCACCGACACGAGCCCAATAGGGGCATTGTTTCAGTCTCCGTATTTATCTGCTAATAATTCACTATTTTGGGAATTCGATATATTGGCTACCTATTATTAGAATATTCACCCGGGAAGAGTCTAATACTAGTTTCTCTGCTTTTGGGATTCAGGTTTCTCTACGGGATTACCATTGAGCCAAGAAAAATACAGTCAACACGTGTCTGGAAAAGATCAGTGATAGAAAGACTTTGTAGGATATCTAAACAGCCGACTGAGTCAGCTGAAATGGAAAAAAATGAGATGAATCTAGCAACCCTAATGAGGGCGATTACTGATATACAGAGAGCCATAGAGCAACAGACCCAAGCTCAAGTGCAATGTCAGGCACAGATTCAGGTAATTCAGGCTCGCATTCCTGTTGGGAATGGACAAATCAGATGAGACGAACGAGAATGGAGAGGACTTTTGGAATGAAAACTAGGTCCCCGATGGACCGCAAGTTGTTCCACCACCACCACGGAACCCTCGTCAGGTGATAGTCGAGGAGGAAAACACTGCGCAGTCTAGAGAGTCTGTACTGATTGAGAAAATCGACCAGATGGAGAAAGTCCTCAGGAAAGCCAAGGGAGTAGAGAAATACATGTTAGATGTGGGGGAACTATGTTTGTTCCCGATGCTAAATTACCGAAAAAATTTAAAATGCCGGACCTAAAAAAGTTTGATGGAATCGGAGATCCCAGAATTTACCTCCGAATGTATGTTGGTACACTGTCACCAGTGGGGATTGATGACCAGTTGAAGGCTCAGCTATTTCCCCGATCTCTTTCTGGGGCAGCCTAGAAATGGTTTTTTTCCCATGATGTAGCTAAAACCAGAACTCGCTAAGACATCGCAACGACTTTTATCAGCTAGTATAGTTACAATGTCCAACTAGATGTAACTACCCGAGAGCTCGAGACGACCCAACAGGAGAACATGGAATCCTTTGTTGACATCCTAACTCGATGGAGGGGTAAAGCCGCCAAAATGACAAATAGGCCTACTGAGAAAGAACAGGTAAGGATTGTGGTTAAGAATTTGCAGTCTCCGTTAAAGCGCTACCTCATCACGCAGCCACTTTCCACATTTGAGCAGTTGTTTGACGCTAGGGTACATATTGAGGACGCTATCCAATCTGGGGACATCGAGAAAACATAACTCAATCAGAGACCACCCAGAAGGGCTTTTCCTTGCAACCAACCAAAATCAATCTGCTACAACTAACCTCGTGTCACGCTGAAACGAGGTAAACTTGCTGAACCCATCTCTTTCAGCCTAACAGTCCAATAACGCCCAACAATTAGATAATAGCCAACAGCAACAAAGGCCAAGGAGGGTGTTCACTCCCCTCAATATTTCTTTATCCACTGCCCTGAATCGACTCATCGAGAAAGGGCTCTTCAAGATGTTGGACCCCATGCCTGTTCCTAATCCCCTACCGCCAAGGTTTGACGCTTCCCAATACTGTGCCTTCTATCAAGGCTACGGGCACCTAACTGACAAATGTTTGACACTCCGGCACGAGATCTAAAATCTCATTGACAATAAGGTGATCCCACCACCATCTGTCACCCCAAAACCAAATGTCACTACCAACCCACTGTCGAATCATGCCAGGCAGGCTGGGGTAAATAACATGTTTATGGGGGAATTAGAGGACACGAGTCAGCACATCTGTTCAGTGCACCTACCACGCCCTCATGTTTTAATAACCAGGGATCAGACAACATGCTCATTCATAATGATTAGAGGCAGTCGAGACAGGATGGAAGAATACAATGATAATGCCTGAGAATGGTATCGACCGCTAATCCAAGTCTACCGACAAGAGGAGGAGCGCAAGAAAGAAGATGACTGGCCATTAGATTATCTAGCCCGACCCTATGGATTTGGCCACATGCTCGATGGAATCACCCTTCCCCAACTTTTTGAGAAAGAGATACATGTCGACAAAATGTAGTCCTATTGGCTGGTAAGGGTTGTGCAAAACTCGGACGGGGCTGAGTGGACTGACTTTTGGGCCGCTCGTGAACAGCAAGTGAATTTTATTGAAGAGGACATCTTGGAGAAAATCGATAATACATGGGCTATTGAAGATGACGAGAAAAGAAGGAAAAAGGCAGCCATTAGTGACTTAAATGATTTGTGGGCGTTTGAAAGCCCTTTGCATGTAAACGAAGTAAGACAGACTAATAATGTGATGCCAGAGTTATGGGATCCCGAAGACAACGTGGAACACCTAACTAGAAGTGGACGACATTTTAAGCCAGCTCAGGTAGAGAAGGGACAACCAAGTGGAAAAGGAAAAGAAACAGAGCAAGAAAAGGAGGAGGATGCCGTATTGAGACAGTTGAAAAAGACGTAAACCAACATCAACATCTGGGGCTTATTGATGGCTTCGCATAAGCACAGGCAAGCTATTTTGAAAATGTTGAATAAAGCCAGTGTCCCAAAAGATGCAACCCCCGAGCAGCTCATTGGGCTTATTCTACCAATCGCCGAACCAAAAGTCATTTCTTTTTCTGATAAAGATTTGTCCACTTAAGGAAAAAGTCACAACAAACCACTACACATCATCGTCAAGTGCCTAAAAAAGTGGGTCCCGGTAACCCTCATTGACAATGGATCTGCCTTAAACGTTTGCCCATTGAGAATGGCCGCCTGCTTGGGGATGAGGCCAGACCAGTTCACTCCCTGCAATCAAGGGGTACGAGCCTATGATAACACAAGAAGGGATGTACTAGGACTGGTATCATTCGCCGTTTCAGTAGGATCTTTGGAGACATTAGTCCAGTATCATGTTCTAGACGTGTCGGTCTCCTTCAATTTGCTGCTGGGCAGGCCATGGTTGCATGACCCAAATGTCCAGGCAGTACCGTCTACCCTTCACCAAAAACTAAAATTGATAAGGAATAGGGTAGTTTTGACTATTCACGAAGAGGACAACATTCATTCCCCGAGAGGAGGAGAGGGCATAACTTTATTGGAAGTTCAGCATAGTGAAGATGACGTGTTGCTCAGTGGTTTTCAGTTTGATGAAGCACAGACTATTCAGATGTTGATGAATGAGGAAGAAATGTATATCAACCTGTGGGCTGTAACAATGATGAGAAAAATGTCCTTCTTCCCTGGCATGGGGTTGGGACGTAAACTGTAGGGAATCCCGGAACCCATTCGGGTATTGCTAACTACGCACCGTTTTGGTCTTAGGTATGAGCCAACGAAAAAAGATCTGGAAGGGCCTAGAAGGGGACGAAAGGCCAATTATTCTGGCACGCTCAATAGGGACTTCGTCAAGAAAGGGGAAGATTTCTCGTATTGTGGCTTTCTGGAGTCGTGGATCGACAAAGAAACCAATCAAATGAAGCCGGGGTTGGAGATCTTTTTCAGCCACCAGCTGTCTGATACGAAAGAGGAAGAAACAATGGAAAAGGAAGAAAAGAAGGTTCAGGAAGAGGATTAGGCTGACAAGCTTGATGGTACTAACCTGTGAGTGCTGTTCAATGAAAATATAGCTCAGCTACGTATAACTGAATCAAACTGTTTCATAATGAATTTCGACGCATCAGCCGATTGCACCCAGCTTATCGTCAATGCAGCCGCAAAAGAGGTAAAGAATTGGACCATTAAATATTCTGATGTACAAGTTGTCTATCTTGAGTCCAAGTTTGAGTTGGAGTCTGTAATCGAGGGCACATCTATTGGTGCTTCTCTTCATACTTTTACCATCGAGTTTGTAATTTCCTCTATTTTTAATGAAATGAACAAGATTTTCGATTACTTCGCTTTGTTTGTTTTATTTCATACGCTTTCTGATGATTTTGATTCAATAGGGATATCCCAGAAGAAATAAAACTTTTAATAAAAAGAGAAAAAGAAATGCGTGTCCAACCAATAATTGAAAAAACTTTGTTAATAAATCTGGGTAATGAAATTAACCCGCAAAGTGTTCAATTCGGTTCTTTTTTATCCTCAGTTGAACAAAGCAACTAATAACTTTATTAAAAGAATTCAAAGATGTATTTGCATGGTCTTACGAGGATATGCCTGGAATTGATCCTGACATCGTCCAACACCATATCCCTCTATACCCCAATGCCAAATCGGTCAATTAAAAATTAAGACGGATCTAGCCAGAATGGGAGCTGAAGATGAAAGAAGAAGTTGCCAAACAGATCAACACCGGATTCCTAATGGTAACCGAGTATCTAAAATTGGTAGCTAATATAGTGCTAGTTCTGAAGAAGGACGATCGTATCCGAGTCTGCGTTGATTTTTAGGATCTCAACAAGGCCACCCCGAAAGACAATTTTCTGCTACCACGCATTGATGTCTTAGTAGACAGTACAGCAGGGCATACCCTATTGTCATTCATGGATGGCTTCTCCGGGTACAACCAGATTCTGATGGATCCCAAAGACAGAGAAAAGATGACCTTCACTACACCATGGGGCACCTATTGTTATCGTGTAATGCCATTTGGTTTAAAGAACGCAGGGGCAACCTATCAAAGGGCTGCCACTACCTTACTGCGTGACATGATACATAAGGAGGTCGAGGTGTACGTGGACGATATGATAGTCAAATCAAAAGATCGAGATGACCACATTATAGCACTGCAAAGATTCTTCAAAAGTATAAAATATGACTTAACTCACTGAAATGTGCCTTTGGAGTTACTGCCGGGAAAATGCTCGGATTTATGATCACTCAACGGGGCATCGAGGTCGATCCTTCAAAGATTAAGGCAATCTTAGAAATGCCTCATCCAAAGACCGGGCAAGAAGTCAGGGGCTTTCTTGGTAAGATTTAGTTCATCAGTCGCTTCATCGCCAAATTGATAACAACTTGTGAGCCACTCTTCCATTTGCTGAAGAAAGGAGTTGAGTTTGAATGGGATAAAAAATGTCAAGATGCCTTTGATGTTGTACGACAATACCCATAAAATCCACCTGCTCTAGCTCTTCCCGAACCTGGTATGCCACTGATCCTTTACTTGTCAGTGACTGCTCAGCTATGGGATGTATGCTGGCACAAGAATGAGAAACTGGAATCGAAAAGGCCGTCTACTACTTAAGCAAGAAGATGACAGGGTCAGAAATATGGTACACACCACTAGAGAAGACATATTGGGCCTTGGTTTGGGCTTCCCAAAAACTGAGGCATTACATGTTATCTTTCACAGTGAACATCATCTCTCGGATGGACCCATTGAAATACCTGTTCGAAAAGCCGGCACTGACAGCAAGGCTAGCCCGATGGTTGCTGTTATTATCTGAGTTTGATCTCTAATATGTTACCCAAAAGTCAGTCAAAGACCGAGCAGTAGCAAAATTTTTGGCTGATCAACCCAGTGAAGGAAATGAAGATACAAAGTTCCAGTTTCCTAGTGAACAACTGATGAAAGTCGGGGATGACAAGTGGACACTATATTTTGATGGCGCATCCAATCAATACGGCTATGGAATAGGAGCCCTTCTTGTCGCTCCCGATGAATCGCACGTTTCGCTGTCTCTAAAGCTCAATTTTGAAGTCACCAACAATCAGGCTGAGTATAAAGAATGTTTAGCTGGATTGGAGGCAGCCTTAGAGCTAGGGGCAAGAAAACTGAAAGTCATTGGAGACTCAACACTGGTAGTTTCACAAGAAAGAGGAGAATGGAAGGTCAGGGATTTAACCTTCATCAGTGATCTTCACCCACGTGCCAAGATTGCAGAATAAGTTCGCCAATGCACTGGCCACCATAGCATTCATGATTGACATACCATCCGGGGCTCGAATGAGACCTTTGACAATTGAGAAGAAAAGAAAGCCAGCATATGAAATGGCAGCCGCTATTGAAGAAAACACTGACAGACCTCCATGGTACATTGACATTCAGAACTTCGTAGAGAAAGGAGAATATCCAAAGTTTGCCAACAAAAAGGACAAAAGGGCAGTACGACGACTATCCGCGTAGTTCATCATTTGTGGTGGTTGACTATACAAACGAGGATATCCTAGGGTCAATAAGCTGTGCGTAAACACGAAAGAATGTCAAGAACTGATGAAAGAAATACACACAGGAGTTTGTGGGCCACACATGAGCGGAGATATGTTAGCCAAAAAAATCCTACGACAGGGATACTTTTGGATGACAATGGAGACAGATTGTATCCAGTTTGTGAGGAGGTGTCATAAGTGTAAGATTCATGCAAATCTTATGCACGCTCCCCCGTCTCAGCTGTACAACCTGACGTTACCAAGGCCATTCTCAATATGGGCATCGACGTGATTGGCAGGGTAACACCAAAGGCATCCAATGGACATGAGTTTATTTTAGTGGCCAACGACAATTTCACCAAGTGGGTGGAAGCTGCTTCCTACTTGGTATTGAAGGCCTCCCAAGTCGCTAAGTATATCAAGCAAAACATCATTTTCTGATACGGGGTACCGCATGAAATTATCTCAGATATTGGCTCACATTGCCAAGGAGAGATTTTGGATCTTTTCGAGAAATACCGGATAGTAGCTCATAAGTTTTCGCCATATCGACCGCAGACCAATGGAGCAGTCGAAGCAGCAAACAAGAACATTAAGAAAATCCTACAAAAAACAATCCACTCACACAAAGATTGGCCGGAACATCTACCATTTGCACTCTGGGATACCGAACGTCAATCCGAACATCAACAGGAACAACTCCATACTCTCTAGTGTATGGGATGGAAGCCGTACTTCCCATTGAGGTGGAAATCCCTTCACTAAGAGTAGTGGCCGAGGCCAATATCTCAGAAACAGAATGGCAGAGGAACCGGATGGAAGAGTTGCTCTTGTTTGACGAAAAAAGGCTGCAGGCTCTGTTTCATGTACAAGGTTATCAAAGGAGGATAGCTCGGGCATTCAATAAGAAAGTAAAGACTCGGGACCTCAGAGAAGGAGATTTGGTTCTCAAAGAAATCATAGCTCCCATCTTCGACCCGAGAGCCAAGTTCAAGACAAACTCGTCCGGACCGTTTCTAATCAAAACCATCATAACTGGTGGTGCAATCATTATTATGGACCTGAATGGAAATGTGTTCTCCACTCCAGTTAATCTTGATCAGCTCAAAAAGTACTATCCTTGAGATAAAAATAAAAAAAAATAAAGAGCTCGCTGAGTTGAAAATCGAAAAGGCAACTCAGGCAAAAGTTAGAACAGCCCGCAAGGCCAAAAACCCGAAAGGGAGACCTTGGCAAAAATTAGGGCATCACAAAAGAGGAGTGTCAACACTCGAGCGAAAATCGAGCCTGAACTACGTTACGGCCTGTTTCTATCTTTTTGGGATACATAGGCAGCTTTTTTTAAAGGAGTCCGGCCGCATTCTTCGTCTCTAACCATTTTGAATCTAAATAAGACCAATGCAAATTAATTTTTGAATTCTGTTAATGCAGTTATTACAACTTTGGATAAATTTAAACCATCTTAAACTTAAAAGTTGGAGTTTGTCACTACTTCGATCAGAATTACAAAATTTTGAATAAAAAGAGTGGCGCGCAAGTCCCAAACTCTACAAACAAAATAAGGAAAAATTATGAAAATTTTGAAACAAAGCAAGAGGCCTCAAATTCTCCTTCTTTTTGCTACTTGTGTTTCTTCTTCTTTATCTTGTTTCTCCTGATCCTGCATCAGCCATGTCTTGTATTCAGCGGAAAGATTAGAACATTGCAACTCATGCATCTCCATCATTGAACGAAATGGGTCGTAACTTGATTTTTTATTATTTTCACCCCGCTTTTGAATTTTTAGGTCTTAACTTGACCTATTAATTCATGGTTATTCCTCTCGATATGAATAGTTTTAAGCCGTAACTTGGTTTTTGACTATTTTTACCCCGCTATCGTTCCGAATTGTTGGGTCCTAGCTCGACCCATCAGTTCCTTGCCACTTTCCCGATTAAGGAAATTTCTTGGATCTTAACTCTATCCTTTTAAAATTATTTTATCCCCAATCGAGTTCTTAGATCCTAACTCGATCTTTGACTTGTTTGTACTTTCCTTTAGATCTTAACTCGATCTTTAGGATCTGCTTTGATCACACAAGCATCTGTATCATGGTAGCATCTACATCATGTTTCTTATCTTGCATCCTTGCATTTTGCCCCATAAACTACGTTTTGGTCTAATTCCTAGCAAAGGGGTATGTAGGCAGCTCGATAAAAGTTCAAGTACGACCAACATCATATGCATGCTTGTGTGTTTGTGGCCTAAGATTAACGGCTCGGTCAAATGGATGTTGTCTCTGGACCATTGATATAACTTGCTCCATGCATTGCGGTGCAAGTTATATCAAAGAGGGGCAAATGTAGACACCCCAATTTGACCCCGCCTAATCTTAGATAAATCCGACAATAAAAACAGGTGGAATGGTGCCTCGGTACGATCCTCGGGAAGTGATCCAAGCTCGATATTTGAACCTGAAACCTTCAAACTAATGAAATTTTGTCGAAACATCGAAACTTGCTGCCCAAGTAAGGCGACAGCCGTGTTCATTGTGACGACCGCCAATAGAACCTTGTGGAAACCTTAGCCAAAAGTGGCGACCACCAACTCTAACCTGGCGACCGCCAACTTGCTTTGTGGCAGCCCCCAACTGCAAATGGCCCGACGTGTTTTAAAACGTGACAGCATCTCATTTGTTGAAGAACTCTATAAATACCGTACCTCTTGTACGTTTTCAAGGACAAAAAATTAGAGAGAGGTTTAGTGAGAGAAATTCTGTCGAAACGCCGAGTAATTCCGAGCCTCGACGCTAAATCCCTGTCGAAATACCGTAAGCCGAGTCTCCGAAATCCTACAACCCAAACTTGGATCACTACCCGAGGATTGGATCTTTGACACACCATTCTCCAATTTGAGGGTTCTTTCAGCGATCCAGGTACCTCGTATACATTCTTACATTGTTTACGTATTCGTTTTAATTGCTAGATTTCCTTTTAGTAGTGTGCTTAGTTTAAATTGCTTAATTCATATCATAAATTCAATTTTGTGTTGTTTATTCATTTTATCTACTTACTCATGTTACACATTCACACCTAGCACATTTTTTGTTTAATACATTAATTAAGTACTAACATGACTTAACAATACGACTAAATAATGCCGTTATTGTTATGATAAAAAATTCACTCACATAAAAATAGTTGCAATTGTCAATATTGCACATATTTGATGATAATTTTTCTTTTAATTTTTAATTTAAGTGTCTCTTTTGCTATTATTTTATTTATCTATTTCTTTTCTATATTAGTCAATGGTTAATTTAATGTTGTTATTTCTTTTTCTCTTCTTTAATACTAATGTCCTATTTAGTTTAAGATTTCTTTTCTTTTAGCATCAATACAATTTCCTTTCAACATATCATTTTCTTTTCTTATTAGTTTAATATTTCTTTTTTCTCCTAAGCACTACCTTAATGTTCTTTTTCAAGCATTTACATTTTTTTTATTTCTTTTTCTTATAATATAGCTTATTTTCTTTTTCTCTCAATTTAGCTTTAATTTTTTTTTTAGGTTCCATTTTATTTTCTTTTTTTTAGAATAATGATCCTTTTCTATCTTTTATTTTCTATTTCTTTTACTTTTCTTTCAATAGTAGTATAATTTTCTTTTAGCACATTATTTTATTTTCTTCTATTTTATTATTAGTTTTATTCTCCTCATAATGTAGCACTCTAATTTCTTTAATTTTATTATTAGCTTTAATTTTCTTATAAAATTTTGTTTAGTATTTTTTTTCTCATAATATTAGTATTTATAAAATTTCATTTTCATTCTCTTTTTGCTATAGATTTATTTTCTTTTACTCTTCTTCTTTTTATTAAACTCAAAAATCATAAAAAAAATTTTAAGCTATCTTTTAATAATTAACTCAATTAGTATTTCTTTTATTTTAATAGTGGTTTTTCTTACAAAACTCTACCTTCTTTTCTTTTTTTTACAAATTTTCTCTTCATTTTTTTCCTTCTCAAATTCTCTTTTGTTATAAAATTCTTATTTTAAATTTCTTTGTTAAATAGGCTTGCTTTTAATGTAGCATTTTTCTCTTTATGCATTTCTTATTTTACATTTCTTATTCATTTATTAAATCATCATGTTAATATTAACTTAATTTGTTTTGACAATATGCATGTTTTAGTTAATTTTTTTAAAATTGTGTTTAAAATAGTATAGCTTATTTTATTTACAATCCATATTTAGATAATTTTAGCAACTTTAGCATATTTTTTTTAATTTATTATTTTTTTAAAAACTAAATCATACTAGTTTAGATTGTTTAAATAATATTGCATGTGGGTATGTGTACCATATATCTTTTAGTTAAAAACTGCATGTCTTAAGATTTAGGATTTTATCATTTTATTTGTTTTGATTTGGAGTGCTATGTACATATTTTATGTATTTTTTATACTTGATTTTGGATGTTCTCTTTTTGTCTCTATTTTTTTTATTTGCATGCATTTGCGAAATCATATTAAAGAACCAATGATGATTAGTAGAGGGCAACCTTATGGTTGGGAGAACGGGGTGCCTAACGCATTTCTCGATTCGTACCTTAACTCCCGAACCCTTTTTCTTTAGTTAAACGTTTTAAAGATCTGTAACCGATTTTATTTTTCTTAGTTTTTCTCAAAAACTAAGTGGCGACTCTATTTTCAACAAAAAGGGGTTTTCAAAATTTGATTTTCAATGTGTTAAATAAATTTTTTTTCTAAACATTCTTTGAATTTCTTATTTTTGAACATTTTTCAAAATGACCCCCAAATCCCAACGCCACATAAGTAAATATCATTGATCTAGTTTCTTCTAGAATTTTCTTATATAATATACGAGTCATTCCATGTTAGATGAAAAAATGATATTTTGCTGTAAAATATCGCATAGCACAATTATGCGATTCTTGTAACCATTTTTCATTTTCATCATTTAAGATGGTAATTAATACTGATAGATGTTTAACAATCATATCAGGTGGTGGAGGAGCATCTATAATAGCAACTTTCATGGACTTGGTGCTTTAAGCACCATGGGAGGGTTTGATACGAAGGAGACAAAAATTTTTGTTGCTCTTTAAGGGCTTCATTAACAGCTTTAAGTGATAGAGATCCTATACTCCATCCACGGCCTCGTGGGGTATTGCCTCGGCCACCTCTATCAGAGGGTTCACGAGTAAGAAAATTAGGGATGCTATTTGCTTCTCCTTTTATATATTTAATTTGAAAATAAAAAATAGATAAAATTATTTGCCATCGGGTAAAGATCCATTTAGAAACTAAATTTTTAATATCTTTTTGTAGAACATCTTTTGCTGCGCTACAATCAATGCATAATAAGAATTCCTAATTCAAGATATCATCTTGAAATTTTGTAATACAATCGACAATAGAAATAATTTCTTCCGTAATGGTTGACTAATTTCTTTGAGAATACTTCCAGGTTCCTGATTTGAACTAAACTAATTGCTCTTTTTTGTGCTGTTTGTTAACGTTTATGCTTTCTATTTCTTTTTTTTATTTTATTTTTTTTTGTAAACTGTAAATGAAAACATGTTTGGTAATTATTTTTGTTTTTAAAAAACTTATAAATAGTTTTTAAAATTTACAAAATATTAAGAAACAAAAAAAATGTGTTTTCACTTGTTTTGTAAACAAATTTTGATTAGATTCATCCGTAAACTCTAACTACCACTTTTTAAACATTTATGTGACCAAACATGTTTTGATTTTTATTTTTTTATAAATATAAATAAAAATATATTTTTTGTTTTTGTATACAAAAATAGAAAACTGTAAACGTTACCAAACGGGCCCTTAGAGTCTCATGATCTCTTTGTTTCAACATTCCTCCATATCCAATATCAAAGGCATTTGTTTCAATAATTTTGAGTGATGCTGGATTAGCAATAGATAAGTAGGGTAACAGTTTTGCTTTAAGCATTATTTTTCATACAACAACTGTATTATCAGACCCCGACCCGTTACATTTTAGAACGATTTAAGTGTTGATGGAGTTGGACTTAACACTTGACCTTAGTGATGTTTTAGGTGCCTATTTGGGCCTATGCATGGACACTAGAAATGTTTCGTAAAATTCTAGTGGTGGTTCAGTCGACTGAGGGCGGCAATTCAATTGATTGACTGGGCAGTGTGGTGGTTCAATTGACAGACTTGGAGCGTTCAGTCGACTTACCTGTGGCGGTGGAGAATTTTTGATTTTTTCAGTAGCTTTTCAGTCGACTGATGTGGCGAATTCAGTCAATTGAATTCTTATATTTGGGCATGGCCAATAAATATTAGCCTTTTGGAAGATATTTTCAGATGTGGTTTCTTCTAAGCTAAGTTTCACATAAAAGCTCCACTTTCTCTCTAGTTTTTGGTGTGCCCGGGAATTGGTTTTTGGCGATCGGATAGCGAATTCTTAGTATCCATGCCAGGGGTTTCGTGTTCATCCAGACAAAATTTTATTTCGTCGAGGTTCGTTTTTCAAGGCATCGAGTTTTTAACTCAACGAGGTGGGATCCTAGACTCTCATGTCTCAAAGGGGTGCTACGTGCAATATTATGTATTTTTACCATTTAAAAATGCATAAAAAGTGATTTTAGGTGTTTAAACCATGTTTGGTTGGATGAAATGGCTTTTAAAGTGTTTTTATTCTTTATTACATGTTGATGGACGTGTGGATGTCCATGATTTTCAAAAGGCTAGTTTGAAAACAGAGGAATTTATGGAAGGTTTTGGAAAAATGTGTTTTGAAGGTTTGGAGCTAACCCTCAGGTTGAGCTTAGATTTTAAATGTTGGTTGAGATGTGAGTTCATTTCTATGGTTATGTGAACGATACGATGGTATGTATGTGGATATTTAGTACATGGCTATGTGCGCACTTTTATTTGTTGAATCATACGAAGAATTGCACATTATGGCAAATAATTGTCCCGCGGTGAAAGACTGCGAAGAATTATACATTAGGACAAATGATTGTCCCGCGGTGAAAGATCACGAAGAACTTGATGATTGAGTTAATATTATCCCACGGTGAAAAATCGTGAAAGAGTATGACATGCATAAGAACTTGTTGTATATGCTTACTATATTGTCGGACATTGTTAGATGTTGTGAAACGACGAAAATACTTATTATTTTTGAGAAGTAAAATCGTTCTTTTTTAGGATCACGTGAGTCAAAATGTTCATATTATTCGTGTTAGCATGTTTCGCTTTTAAATTCATGCTAGTCTGTTTTCTATTAGTATTCGGCTCACGGTGTGAAATTTGTGAAAACCTTTTTCAGGTGACGATGATCATAGGTGTTGATCTACTGGAGCTTCGGAGGTGGAAGATTTTTGTTTAAAATTTTCTTTTATATCATTTCATTATAGGACCATGTACTGTTGCATGTATTGCACGTTCATGGAGGCCCATTTTGTAAGTCTTGAGGCGACATTTTATGCATTTATGGAATGTATATTTATTTTGAGAAATACCCTAATTTTTGGGGTGTGACAGAGCCGATGTACGCATGATATATGAGAGAGGGACCATGGGTTGGTTGTTATTTTTCGTAGTTTTTTAATACGAATTTCGTTGGTTGGCTCAACGTTTTACAAAAAGGTTTTCGATTGGTTTACGATTCATATAAACTCTTGTCAATCGAGGGAGATTCTAGAACGACTTATGCTTCTTTTTAAAAGTTATTTCTTTGCCCAAAATGTGTGTTTTGTTTCAAAGGCTTGGCTTTTGGGCTCATGACTCTAGCCTCTCGAGCTACTTTTTTAAATTAATTAAATCCTCGGTAGTGCATTTTGCAAAAGTTTTAGCCTTATTTTGGCGTTATGGTTTTTGAACCGTTTGTGTTTGGACAATTTTAGTGGATCACAGTATCCCAAAATAGTAGTTCATGGGCGTTCGCATGAGCCAGAGTTTGGGCCGTGATAACTTGATATTAGAGCTCTGGATTCGATTACCTAAGAGCCGTGAAAAGATGGTGCATCACCTTGTGAGAAAAGATGCATGTGCTTGGTTGCATATGTTTAAGTATTTTTATAACATGAGCATAATAGCTTGTTGAGCATGAGGATGTCGTGTATACGTGAGTATAGAGGTTGAACCTTAGAAATGATTAGTCTTGCCTTTAGGTGTTTGGATTAACAAATTTAGAATCCAAATTAGAAATGCGTTTAGCCGACGTATTTTCTGGCAAAAAATCTAAGTAGTTTATCCAATTTGACGCATCATTCTTATCGGTTCTTCTCGGTATGTGTGGTTTATTTATCATGATCTTGAATGGCTATGTGTTAGCATGATTATGTAGTACGTGTTAGAAATAACATGATAAATCGACCTTAGATTGTTGTGTTCTATATTTCTTTTATATATGAATTGCGTAAACTAGGAGAGAGCGAGGCTGTGGTTTAGGTCTCAGATGTGTGACTTGGTTACAGTGGTAGTTGAAAGGTAAAGTTATGGGTTCAGTGTCGATCACTTGATGTGTTGTGGAACTCGTTGGTGAGTTGGGGTTAGCCGCGTGAGATTGGCCTTGGATGGTAAACTATTGAGTGTTTGGATGAGTAGAGTTTGTTCGGGTGTAGTTGAAGCATGGTTAGTGGCTTGGTTTTCATAGATGGCTCATCTTGGGAGTATGCTACTGGAAGTTAAAGTTGTGTTATGAATGGTCTTGTAAGTAGGGGCGATGGGGCATCAAAGACCCTGGAAAATCAGTTGTTATGATTAAAGTTGTGGATAGGGGTAATCCCTTTCCGTTAAGGTTTGGTGTACGTGGTTTGGGCCGCGTGATGGATTAGGTACATCGTCAGCCATGCTATGTCATGAGCCGTGTACTCGGGATGGAGTATAAATGGGAACATAGTGGATGTGAGCGTAGTAATCCTTGGCTAGGCGTATGTTGAGATGACGAAACGTAAATAGTTCTAGGAATATCCCTTGCTAATGGGGTGTGGTCGGTAGTCAAAGTAGTGTCTGATGACTTTGGACGTTATATACCTTATTGAGGTTTGAGAATTGAGTTACAGGTGAGTATGCTCGAGGAAATAGGGACGAGTATGAGTTGCAGATATGCTAGAATGAGTGTGGACCGCGGCTATGTTGGAATGTGTAAGGGTTCAGGTTATGATTCTAACATGCGATGAGTATTAATTCTGTGGGATTCCTACGAGAATACAGGTCCGTGGTTTGGTCATTATCCTAGTGATAAGGGGATTGTGTTTGGGAACTATACTAGGTATATGAGGTTGAAAGGGCCGTAGAAGGGTTCGATAGTGTTGTTGGCTTAGTGCTGAGATGGTGTATCTTGAGTGTGATATGTCTGGAGATTGTTTGTGTTCGACCTTAGGTTCATAGGTGCGTATGTTGTTGGCCCATGGGAGCGAAGTGTGGAGTAATAAGGTTCAGTAGTGTTTTGAGAGGTTCTGGTGGCCTAGGGCGATAGGCGATGAATCGTGGGTTAAGATGTGAGTGATCAATGTGTGCTTTGAGAGTGAAAGTGCGAAAGGCGTCTGTAGGAGTTATTAGTAACCTTGGATGAAAGGTTTCAGGGTTGAATTTCCTTTGTTTGGCGTCGTGTGCTTTCTATCTGAGTTGCTTGGATAGTGGGTTTGAGGCCGTGACATGGCTATGGTTTGACTAGTGGGAGTTAGATTAGTGAAACGTAACCTTGTGAAGTGAGGTCTCAGCGCGATGGGAATTCTGATGTGTGTCTCCGTGTATGATTGGTGACGAGTTTGTAGTCCTATGGGATGTATTGTATAAGGTATGAGGATTGATAGTGTTCATGTGTGTGTGAAGGAGGTCTGAAAGTTGAGAACTAAGTGTAACAGATGATCTGAGTATCGTGATCGGGGTCGATAGTAGCTGGGTGACCATGGTTGATGTGGCCTCAAGGTATGACTTATAGGGTTCTTGGGGGCCAAGTGTTGATGGGTATTTGTAGTAAATTGAGGTTGGGTCATGGTTTTTGGCTGGTCGTTTCTTTCTCAGGAAGAAGATACAGTTGTCTTGCGAATAGTGTGGTGTGCAGATTGTTCCACCTTAGTTGGGTGTAATTGTCAGGATCGTTAGTTGATCCTTGGTCTAGTTGTTTGGGGAGAGGGGAGTTTCCATGGATTAGTACTCGTGTTGTGATCTGTGAGTTTGTGTTTAGGGAATGGACACAACGGTATCGAGTGATTGAAGGACTGAGTTTTTCGTGGGTTTTCTAGGTGGAGTTTGTTTGTTCTACCGTGTGAGTGTAAGTGTGGGGGGTTGTGTTCCCTGAAGATCGGGTTGGTAGACCCAGAATATTTGTATTTGCTAAAGAGGGAGTTAATGTTGAGACGTAGAGTTCTACTCTTTCTGTGGTGATCAACTAAAAATCGCTAACCGTTGTGCGTAGCTTGTTCTGGATTGTGTGAGTATGGTTGTACTTCTAGCTCTTGGCAGAGTGGAAATTCTGTCGAAATCGTGCGGCTGGGATATTCACAGGGTGGGTTTCTAATAGACTTTTGTGAGTCTGGGTTTGTGTTCTATTTGGGGCTTTGAACTGCTCAGAGTTCTTAGAGTCAAGGAGTGGTCGTCAACGGTGATTTTGGTGTAACTGTTTGTTCAGATGGTGGTCCCGAGAATGTGGTAAGGTATGAGTCAAGAAGGATCCGATGTTTGAGAAGCCTTGGTTGATGTGGCTTGTTGGGACCGAAGTGATTGTTTGGTTTGGAATGAAAGGGCCGGGATGAGTTCTGTATAAGAAGAAAGTGCTAAGTGTAAGATGTAAGTCTTGATTGGTTACTTGACAGATAAGCCTTGGGGTTGATGTCAGATGACGGTCATCATGTTTGATTTGAGGTTGATCTATAGACTTAAAATCAGTAATTTGATGACGAGACATTGAGTTATGTAATGATGTGATGTTGCACAGGAGATATGATTGGGTTTGTGTAGGTTATTGGATACCTATGAGATGTTCTGTCTGTGTGACGTGTCTGGTCAAGTGACTCGTTGGGGTCAGGTGACTTTGTGGTTGTGATGTCGGGTTGGTTTCGGTTATGTGGAATCTTATCTTGGACAATGGCGTGACACCGAGTGTTTCTCCAAGGTGAGAATTATGGTTTGTGATGGAAGATCAAATAAAGAATGAAGGTTTAGATGAAGTGCATTCTTTGGTATTCTAGGTGAATTGAATGATCTATTTTTCTGGAATCAGGTGTTCGTGTTGTTGCTCGTGGATGGGCGTCGTGTCAGCTTCGTGATAGCTTTGTTAGCATCAGCAGGGTAGCGATGTGATATCAAAGTGGGTGGTCATCAGGTGATCGTCAGAACTTGAGTAAGGTTTATGCATGGAGCATGTGACTTCGTGTGACCAATGTCAGGGTTCGATGTTGTGTGTTTGGACTCACGAGATAGTTCTTGGTGTGCATTGTGAGGTGCGATTGAACCAGCATGTGGTAGTAAGAATGGGGGTAGTAGTCTCTATGTCCTGGAGTAGAGAGTGTTTGGAACTAGGTTCCATGATAGATTGGTCTCATATTATACATTTATCGATGGAGTGGTTTGTGTTCGATGAGAAATGTGTTTTAAAGTTTTGGTAGTGTGAGTTGGATCTGATCCAATGGTTTATAGATGACGGTAGTGTCATGGAACCTTGCGTGCGCGGGCAATTTATGTGGAGGTCGATTCTTCAAAGACACGTTTACGTCATGTGACGACAGTTTTGAGATTTCAGTTGCTAGGGCATTTTTACTGTTATACCGTGTTGCTGGATTTGCATCAGAGATTGTTAACGATTGAAGGGATGGTGTTTGGCTTGAGTTTCAGTATTGAATTTTAGAGACGAAATTCCTTTAAGAGGGGGTGAGTTGTGAGACCCCGACCCATTTTATTTTAGAACGATTTAAGTGTTGATAGAGTTGGAGTTAACACATGACCTTGGTGAAGTTTTAGGTGCATATTTGGGCCTATACATGGACACTAGAAAAGTTTCGTGAAATTCCAGTGGTGGTTCAGTTGATTGGGGATGGTAATTCAGTCAACTGACTGGGCAGTGTGATGATTCAGTCAATTGACTTGGAGGGTGCAGTCGACGGACCTGTGACGGTGGAGAATTTTTGGTTTTTCTAGTTACTTTTCAGTCGACTAATGTGATGGATTCAGTCTACTTACTTCCTGTGTTTGGGCGTGGCATATGATATCAGCCTTTTGGAAGATATTTTCAGATCTGGTTTCTTCTAAGCTAAGTTTCACATAAAAACTCCACCTTCTCTCTTGTTTTTGGTGGGCCCAGGGATTAGTATTTGGCAATCGGATAGCGAATTCTTAGTATCCATGCCGGGAGTTTTGTGTTCATCCGGACAGAATCTCATTTCGTCGAGATTCATTTTTCTAAGCATCGAGTTTTTGACTCAACGAGGTAGGATCCTACACTCTCATGTCTTAAAGAGGTGCTACGTGCAATATTATGCGTTTTAACCATTTTAAAATGCATGAAAAGTGATTTTAGTGTTTGAACCATGTTTAGTTGGATGAAATTGCTTTTAAAGTATTTTTATGGTTTATTACATGTTGATGGATGTGTGAATGATCGTAATTTTTAAAAAGGTGGTTTAAAATGGAGGGATTTATGGAAGGTTTTGGAAAAACGTGTTTTGGAGATTTGGAGATAACTCTCTGAGTTGAGCTTGAATTTTAAATGTTGGTTGAGATGTAAGTTCATTTCTATGGTTATGTGAATGATATGATGGTATGTATGTGGATATTTAGTACATAGCTATGTTCCTACTTTTATCTGTTGAATCATACGAAAAATTGCACATTAAGGTAAGTGATTGTCCCGCGGTGAAATACCATGAAGAATTGCACATTAGGGCAAGGGATTGTCTCGTGGTGAAATATCGCAAAGAACTTGATGATTGGGTTAGTATTATCCCACAGTGAAAGATAGTGAAAGAGTACGACATGCATCTGAACTTGTTATATATGCTTACTATATTGTCAGACATTATTAGATGTCGTGTGACAACAAGAAAACTTATGATTTTTGAGAAGTAAAATCGTTCTTTTTTAGGATCGTGTGAGTCAGAATATTCATATTATTCGTATTAGCATATTTTGCTTTTAAATTCATGCTAATCTGTTTCTATTGGGTTTTGGCTAACTGTGTGAGATTTGTGAAAAAAAATTTTCAGGTGACGGTGATCATAGGTGTTGATCTAGTGGAACCCCGAAGGAGGAAGACTTTTGTTTAAAGTTTTCTTTTATTTCATTTCATTATGGGACCATGTATTGTTACATGTATTGCCTGTTCTTGGAGGCCCATTTTGTAAGTCTTGAGGCGATATTTTATGCATGTGTGGAATGTATGTTTATTTTGAGAAGAACCCTAGGTTTTGAGGTGTGGCAGAGCCGATGTATGCATGATATATGAGAGAGAGAGAGACCATGAGTTGGTTTTTGTTTTTCGTAGTTTCTTATTAAGGTTTTCGTTGATTGGTTTAACGTTTTACAAAAAGGTTTTTAATTGGTTTATGCTTTATATAAACTCTTGTGCTTCGAGAGAGATTCTGGAACGACTTAAACTTCTTTTTAAAAGTTATTTCTTTGCCCAAATTGTGTGTTTTGTTTCAAAAGCTTGCATTTTGGGGCCGTGACTCTAATCTCTCGGGCTACTCTTTTAAATTAATTAAACCCTCAGTAGTGCGTTTTACAAAGGTTTTAGCCTCATTTTGGAGTTATGATTTTTGAATCGTTTGTGTTTGGGCGGTTTTGGTGGATCGTAATATCTCAAAACGGTGATTCGTGGGCTTTCGCATGACTCGGAGTTTGTGGCATGACATGTATGAGCTTGACTCTAAGAAGGAGATTTTTTCTTGGTCTATTATAAAGAGTAATAGAATCTATTGCTAAATCTATATAATAGTCATAAATATAATTTAAACTGCCCAAGGATCATTAAAGCTATTTTTTGTCTTTGATTTCATCAAGTAATTTAAGAAAAAATTCAATAGATTTTTCAATGGGAATTATTTTCCCTTCAGAAATATTATAACCCAAGAATCGAATCTAAATTTGAAATAACTTCATTTTAAAAGCAGAAAGAACTAAATTATTTCGTTTAACAACATGTAAAAAGATTTGAAGATGTTTAAAATGTTGATGAGTATTTATTGAAAAAATTAAGATTCATCAATATAAACAATAATGAAATCCGTATAAGGAGTAAAAATATTATTTACGATATTTTAAAATTCAGAAAAAGTATTTTTTAACCCAAACGGCATAATGTTTTATTCATAATGTCTAAATGGGATAGTAAAAGCAGTTTTATATCTATTCGTTTTTAATAATTAAATTTGCCAAAATCTAGACTTTAAGTCAAATTTAGAAAACAATAGAACAACATATTAGTAATTTAAAAGATCCCATTTATTAGGGATAGGGTATCGAATCCATTGTAAAACTTTATTCAAAGGTTTATAATTAATTACCAGACGAGGAACTCATCTTTCTATGTCAGCATTGTTATTTACATAGAATGTTGTACAACTCTAAGGAGACGTACTTTTCAAATTAATTTTTTTTTATAATGATTGAATTTCAATTTTACGATAGTCAAGATAGTCTTTGCTCATTTGAGCAGGTTGTGCTTTAGTAAGAATATTTTTCTCATGAAAATCCTTTTAATTTCATAAGAAAGTCCAACAATATGTTGTTTTCTTTCCCAAAAAACATTAAGAAAATCACTACAAACTTCAAATTGTATTTGTTTCATTAATTGGTGAAATTTATCCTGTAAAGGTGGATGGTTGAGCTTTGCTTTAAAAGATAAAGAGACAATTTCTTCTTTTAAGAAATTTAATTGATTTTTCTTCGAAAACTAAAGTATCTTTTAATTGGTTAACCAATTTGGTTTGGGATTGTGTTATAAATTCAAACACAATAGATTGTCCTTTAACGGTAGTATAAATATCGTGAGAATCAATTTTCTCAATTGATTGGATTAAAGCTAAAAAGGGTGTTTCCAAAATGGCATATTGGGTCAAATTTTTTATGAGGATAAAATTGATTGCAAGACATGTGCCTTGATTACAAATAAGTGCATTAGATAGTTTATATCGAATGTATAATTTATTGCCATTAGCGGCAGAGAGAGATTGAGTTGTTTTTTCAAAATATTTAGTTAGAATTAATTTTTTCTGGATACAATTAAGATTCGCACCTCTATCAACAAGAGCGATAGTATCTAATACAAATTCTTAATTAATAACAAGTTTAACTTGAATATACCATTTTGATAGGTAACTTGATCCATTAACATGAGATAATCATTGTTTTCATTTTGATTAGGATAAGGAATACTATGTTATTTTTCCTTTTCTAAAGTTGAGATTCTTTCTTTAAGAAATCCAAGTTCAACATTATTCATAGGTTATTTTTCCTTTTCTAAAGTTGAGATTCTTTCTTTAAGAAATTCAAGTTCAACATTATACATTTTGCGTAGATTACAAATTTCTTTTTAAGTGTATTAATTTCTAAGATCAGAAATGGCGGTGTCTCGGATATGGCTAGGGGTTGTATCATGGGTAAGAGAAGCCATCCTGCAATATAATTCAGAAATAGAATATAAGTTTGTCGGGTTATGTATATCAGGTTCATCTTGATATGATAAAAAAATTTCTAAGTGCTTGACATTTTTGAATGGGATCAAAAATTTGATCAATAAGATCAAGAATTATTTCTTGTTTTTTCGTGATCACATTTTTGTATAAGCCATTCATGACAAGAGTAGATTTATAATAATCAGTGATTGTTGTACAAGATTTGGAGCAGCCTTGATTATTAGCTTGATTTGATGAGAATGAGGATGATGAATCATCAAGCACTTGTTTGACATCAAGTGAGGAGGAGCTAGACTTTGGCTCATCTTCAAAAGATGATTGCAATAAAATTTTGCATAATTAATTTTTTAAATCTTCATCTTGAATTATTGCATTTATTTTCTTTTTAAGTTGGCACTTAAATAGAGTAATACCCAACTTTTCCACACTTATAATATGTAATAGCCTTTTTGGATTTAGGCTTTGATGTTGATTTAGGATTTTTCCTAAATTTGTAATATGTAGGTTTTTTAATTGTATTATCTTTATATTTTTTGTATTTGTAGGTTTTATTTGATTTATTAATATTTAGATTTTTGTTTATTAGACGTATGTGCTTTTGGATATATTTGGACATAATATGTAAATTAATCACAAAATTGTCCTAATTCTCTTCAGCTTGTAACCCTTTAGCGTTTAAACTGAGCTTTTAAATTAAGATCATTATAAAGGGGTAATCCATCCATAATATATTCGTTGATTAATTGACCATATGTATATTGATCGTATGGAATGGAGATGCCTCCATGTTTATTCCAAATTTTAATTCGAACCTTTTCAGCAAAAAGGAGAAGTAAATCAGAAATAAAATACAGCATCATCTTGCTGTGTTTGGATTATGGTTTCTTGTCCAGTTTTTTGTTTAATCTCTGTATTTATTACTAATTTTTTAGCATTGATTATTTTATGTCTTTGAGACTCAGTGATATCGTTATCCCACTATCGTTTCAATTATCTAGTGAAACCAAAAGCAATGAATTGAACAATTTGTGTTTTAGCAATGCCAACAATCTTGCTAACTTTGAAATAATCATCTTTCTTTGAAGAATATTCATTATAGCATAATCACGGCAAGCATCTATATTCCATTCATAGATTTTTTTAGCACTAAAGCTTACTTTGAAATGAGATATTTCCTCATTTAATACATCCATAGGAGTATGACGGGAATAATAAGCACAAGTATCTGGTGTTATGGTCATTTTATTTTTATGAGAAATTCTATTTATTTCACTTTTATCATTTGTAAATAATGAAACATTTGACTTGTATTATTTAATTCAGTATAATTGGGATCACTATCATCTTCTTTGTCAGAGGATGAGTAATGACTGATAACATTGATATCAAGACCTTTCATTTTGGCCAAACGATTTGTTAGTTGTTCAGAAATTCAGTTTGACTTGGAATTATTTGTTTTTGATTACCAAGATTATAATCTTTAATGATTAAAAGGTGGAACGATCAAATATGCTTTTAGCAATGAAGTTTCTTTTGTGAAAATATTCACATGTGATTTTTTATTCTCAATAATTTCGTCAATTTGACGCTCAATTCTGGTAACCTATGTTCTTGGGATGTTGAGGGTCAAATTGGTGAAATTATTTTGTTTAATAATAGGATCATCCTTATAAATTAAGGAACAAGCCTCTAAATGGGAGAGAAGGTGAGGATTACTGACTCTCAGAAGTACTGAGGGAGGAAGCATGCTTCAGATAATTTTATGGCATGTAGTTTTCCAATTAATATAAGCATCCTGAATTGATAAAAGACTCATTTCAAGGGCCAAAATATCGAAAAAAGAAATGCACGTGTCTTATGCATAATGACTATATTTTTCATACCATAAAGGAAAAGGCATATTCATCTGATATGTAGGGACCCGATCCCTTGTTATTTTTGGTATTAATGAAAACGAGTATGTTACGTTCGATGTAGTATGGGGTTATAATAACTTCTTGCACTTGTATATTCCACGAGTTTATATGATACATAAACACGTGGTACTTGAAGCTTGAATTGTCGTAGTATGGGTTTAGCGAGAGGAACCATTTGGGTTGAAATCGTGAGTGTGTAATATGACTTGATAATTTAAATGGACCAATTTTGGATCTATGGATCGTTTAAGTTTGGACATGAGTTGCTCCATGGTAAAAGATCAAAAAACTGCGCAGATTGAATTCTTTGCCCGTCGGCTAGCAACCGAGAAAGGACGTTAGTCGTGTCGAGGTATAAAACGTATCGTTACTTCACGGTCCTCACGTGGCTTGGTTGGTAGTAACACGGCATGGGTCTATACGCCTGTCCGATGTCGGTTCCTATGTTTTAAACCACGAGTTGGTAGAATACGAGAAAATGTAGATAAAGTGTGCATGTGTGTTGTGGAGGATTGTGCCCTTGGGAAAAATGAAATGGGATGATGAACTTTAATTAGATAGAATGGTTACGTTATGGAATATTAGAAGATATAGGTTGATCGGGAAGTGATGGGATTATGGGTTGAAACAATTGGTGTGATTAAAATCTTTGTTTGAAAACTCAGTTATGTGTTGGGAGATTTGATTTACGGCAAATAGTTTGATTTTGGATAAACTTATATGTTACATTCCACATAATCATCTTCACATGTCATGCATATATTCATTATTAGTCTTTTTCTCACGAGTTTCGGCTTATATTGTTTAACAGCATTTCAGATGATAACAGAAAGAATGCTTTGGAATAAGACAGATGGTCGATGGACCCTTTTTGAATAGTTGATAGGATTACACTCTCATTCGTATTATTTTTTTAGAAATAAAATTGTAAAGATATAATTCTTATTTTCTTTTGGAGTACTCCGATTACTGTATCTTGGGTTAGAACACCCGTGTTGTAAGGCCCCAAGACCGTATATTCATGTTATGGATCCATGTGAGGGCGTTTCATTTGTTTGTTGGGTTATAAATTTTAATTTTTAAATAATGTATCGCGATATTGAAATTTGATTTCGAGTTCTCGGGTTGAAGGGTGGTTGTTTTAGTCTCAAATGTATGTTTTACTTCTCAAGTTTGCCTATAAAAAACTATGTTCAAAGAAATGAGAAAAATGTGTGATTTTCCAAATCTTGGAAAGAATTTTCAGACTTTGGGCAGTGAATTCTCGAGTGCCCCATCGCTCGGGCGGTAAGGAATTCACTCGAGCGAATTCCACTGGGTGACGTTTTGTTGAAAATTATTTTAAAACGAAATTTTTCTTAAAGGTTTTTGGGTTGTCTTTTAGATTATAAATTGACTGTTTTCAGGGGTTGTTCACCAAAAGGAAAAAGAGAATGGTTTTCTTTATTCGAGTGTTTTCCTAAATTTTACTTTGATTTTTATTATTTTGAAATCGAGGCGTTATAGATTGGTAACAGAGTTTTAGGTTTGAATATCTAGAAATCGCAGGAGTGGTTGATTCATTGCGTGAGAGTTTGCATCGATATGTGACATTCATAACTTGGTGTGCTAGCATGAACTATCTTGAGTATAACCTGACATTCGCATGTTATGTGGTATTTGGGCATGAAGGTTGGATTCTTAGGATGATGTCCTTGCGCGACCAGTTGACTAGTTTGGGGTTCGAGTTAGAAAAGCATTTGGCCGAGATGTGGTAGGGGTCGAGGACATGGCCGAGGTCATGTGTATGCTCAGGTTTCAGAAGAAAGGGACGCTCATACCTCGCAGGAACAAGTGTACGGTGTTGATTTGTTCAAGAAATACTTGCTACGATGAGAGCGATGACTGAGGCAACTAGGGCGGGAGCAAGGGCTCCCGAGCCAAGGGCCTCTGTGGCAATGAGAGAATTTCGACGGCTGGACCCCAAAGTTGCTACCGAGTGATTGGAAGTGACCACGATGATCTTAGACACCCTAGAGATTATGGAGGGTGAGTTGCGTGTTAGGTTAGTGGCGTTCCAACTTCAGGAGGATGTGAGAGAGTGGTGAAAGTTTGCTAAGACCACAGTGGATGGCACATGGACCGCTTTTACTAAGGTCTTTTTAGAAAAGTATTTTTTGGATTCATTTGGAGACACGTATCAGGAGAAGTTTCTCTCCCTTATTAAGGGAAAGCTTACCGTGGTCTAGTATGAGGTCAAGTTCTCAAATCTATCGCGGTTCGCACCTAAAATGGTGTCAATGGAGGAGTTACACACCAAGCGATTTAAAAGGGGCCTTCGACCCTCGATCAAGGACAAGATTGCAGGTTAGAATTTCGTGTCTACACAGAGCTTATGGAGGCTACTATCAGGGTTGAAAATGTAATGAAAGAGAGTCACAAGATTAAGGAGAGCAATTCGCATTAGGGGGCTTCCAGTGCTCAGTCTAAAGGGTGCCAGGTGAAGAGGTAGAAATAAGATAGATCAAGTTCTTATCCCATGGGATCTTAGCCTCAACTACGGTCAGCACCTGCACCGTCCATGGGTTCATCCGGACGTTCTGAACGTTAGTATGTCGGGACATCATGATAAGGATTGTTAGTAGAGAGGATAGCATTAGTAAAGTCAAACTTAAGAAAGGAACCCGTTTTCATGTTTTCAGTGTGGCCAGATGGGTCACTTACGACGATATTATCCTTAGGGAGGGAGTGCTCATGGTGCTACTAAAGCACATTAGGGACAGGTACCGCAAGGGAAACAAGGCTATGACCAGTCGCAGCAGTATTCATGGGTGCAATCAATAAAGAAAGCAGGAGAAGCTACCTCAACTCAGTTAGTGAGGCAGCCGGCAGTCAGGGGCAGTGGTGGGCAGAATCAGGGGAACCAGGGGCGAGTATATGCTCTCGTAGAGCCCAGTATGTCAGTGGCACCTGCCGTGCCGAATACCACAACCAGTCCTTCAATCATCTAAGGTACCTTCTTAGTGTACCATTCATGAGCTAGTGGTCTCGTTGACACCGGAGCATCGCATTCTTTCATCTCATCCGCATTCGCATCTGCATTAAGATTAGATGTATGTGTGTTGAGTAGTGCCTTATGTGTAGAGATACCAATGGATGAGACTATCGTGCTGAGGCGCGTTTGTAGAGCCCGCGAGATGAGGATTGTCGACCACCACTTAACATTTGATTTCAGCGTGCTCGATATGACCTCATTCGATATCATCATGGGGGTGTATTTGTTGATCACCTTTCGCACCTTCATTAATTGTGATTGGCGACGAGTGTTCGTTTGTACTCCGAAGGGAGATCCCTTCTATTTTGTGGGTGATCGGGACAACGGTTTAGCACTTAGATCTCTTAAATCGCAAAGCCGTGACAGTCTTAACCTCCTTATCTCTGTGTTGTCGGTGAGTGAGATTGATTCCACTCGGTGAGAGCTTCCTCCCGTTGTCTCTGAGTTTCCAAACGTGTTTTCGGACAATGTATTTGAGCTTTCGTCATGGTGAAAAGTCGAGTTTTTCATAGACCTCATCCTGGGGATTGCCCCAATTTCTATATCTTCATATCATTTTGCACCAACTGAGTTGATAGAGTTGAAGGTGCAGGTCCAGGAGTTGTTGGACAAGGGGTTCGTCCATCCTAGTGTGTCTCCTTGGAGTGCTCTGGCATTTTTTGTAAAGAAGAAGGATGGGTTGTTGCTTCTTTATATAGTATATCGTAAGTTGAACCACGTGACTGTGAAAAACAAGTACACTGTGCCTCGTATTGACGATTTATTCGACCAACTAAAAGGGTCGTGTTGTTTTTCGAAGATTGACTTGAGATCGGGTTATCATCAGTTGCGAGTCATGGAGAAGGGCATCCTTAAGACAACATTTCATACCTGTTATAGGCATTTTGAATTTCTAGTCATGCCTTTTGGATTGACCAACGCACTGGCGATATTGATGGACCTTATGAACCATATCTTTCACCCATACCTTGTTTGATTCGTGGTGGTATTCGTGGATGACATCTTGATTTACTCATCATTGGAAGAGAAACACGGGGAGTATATTTGAATTACCTTGCAGTTATTACGAAAAACATCAATTGTATGCCAAGTACGACAAGTGTGAGTTTCGGTTGCCGAAGGTGAAGTTTTTAGGACATGTGGTTTTGGGAGATGGTGTGGCTGTGGATTCATCCAAGATTGACGCCGTGATGGAATAGGAGAGACCGAAAAATATATTCGAGATTCAGAGTTTCTTAGGGTTGGCAGGTTACAACTGTCAGTTTGTGAAAGACTTCTCTAGGCTTGCAGCACCTATGTTATGCCTTGCACGAAATGGAATCAAGTTCATGTGGAACGAAAATTGTGAGCTCGCCTTCCAAACGCTGAAGATGAGGTTGACCAGTATGCCCATTCTGATCATACCAGAGAGAGGACTAGGTTATGCCATTTATTATGATGTGTCACACGAGGGGTTGGGTTGCGTGTTAATGCAACTGAGTAAGATGGTAGCTTATGGATCAAGGCAGTTGAATGTTCACAAGAAGAACTATCCTAAACATGATCAGGAACTCGTGGCAATAGTCTTCGCTCTAAAGACCTGGAGACACTACCTGTATGGAGAACACTTCGAAGTGTTCTCGGACCATAAGAGTTTGAAGTACATCTTTTCACAGAAGGATCTGAATTTGCGCCAGAGGAGATGGATGGAGTTCTTGGGAGATTATGATTTCGATCAACAGTATCATCCGGGCAAGGCCAATGTGGCGGCCAACGCCCTTAGTCAGAAGTCTTTAAACACGTTAGCTCGCGTGGCCGTTAGGGAGTGGAGTATCCTTGGGGAGATCGGAGAGTATGACCTTCGTTTAGGAAAATTCGGTGAGTGTGTTACCTTGTTCACTGTGGTTTCTTAGCCTACCCTCGTTCACTGCTTTGTTGAGGCATAACTGTCGAATGCAGAGAGTTTGATGTTTCGGGAGTGAGTCTTGAGTGGCGAGATGCCAAGGAGTGGGCTATCCACTCCGATCAAAATTTGAGGTTTACGGAGAGAATCTTTGTACCGGAAGCGTGTCGTAGAGATGTGCTACATGAGTTTTATTACTCACGCTTTGCGGTGCATCTGGGTGGCACCAAAATGTATCATGACGTACGTAGGCAGTTTTGGTAGAGGGGTATGAAGAAAGACGTTGCACTATTCATCTCGCGTTGCCATACTTGCCAATAAGTGAAGGCCGAGCATAAAAAATCAGCGGGTCAGTTGCAACCATTGCTAATGTCAGAGTGAAAATAGGATAACATTACCATGGATTTCGTTTTGGGCCTTCCAAGGTCGCCGATGGGACATGATGTCGTGTGGGTCGTGGTGGACAGATTAACGAAGTTGGCACACTTTTGACCTATTCGCATGGTGGATTCGGTTGATAAGCTTGGCAACCTTTATGTAAGTAAGATTGTTAGACTCCACGGAGTGCTAGTGTACATCATTTTCGACCGAGATCCTCATTTCATGTCACATTTTTTGCAGAGTTTGCAGTCAGCTATGGGGGCAAGCCTACTTCTTAATAGTGCTTTTCATCCCCCAGATGGATGGCCAGTCGGAACGCGCCATTTAGATACTTGAGGATATGTTGCGAGCGTGCATTTTAGACTTTGAGGGGTCATTGGAGTATCATTCACCGTTGATAGAGTTTGCCTACAACAACAGTTATCAGCCATGTATGGTAGACCTTGCAATAACCCATTTGTTGGACCGACGTTGGTGAAGCAGCCGTGTTAGGGCCCACGCTTGTGCGCGAAACCACAGAAAAGATTATCGCGATCCATAAGCGTTTAGTAACTGCCCAAAATCATCAGAATAGTTATGCAGATAAGAGGAGGAGACCGTTAGCCTTCGAGGTGAAAGACCACGTGTTCTTGAAGGTCTCACCATGAAAGGGTTTAATGAGATTTGGAAAGAGTATAAAGTTATCGCAGTGTTTCATCGGGCCGTTTGAGATCCTTGATAGGATTGGAGATGTGACCTATCGTGTGGCCTTAGCACTCCAGTTAGCCTCCGTGCACAATATTTTTCATGTATCTATGCTGCGTAAGTATGAGCGAGACCCATCTCATGTTTTGGATTGGTCAGAGCTGAGGGTGGAGTATGATGTTACCTACGAGGGAAGACCGGTGAGAATCCTTGATGCCAAAGAACAAGTCTTACGAGAGAGAACCATTCAGTATTTGAAGGTATTATGGCTTCATCACGGTGTTGAAGAAACCACGTGGGAGCGAGAGTCGAAGTTCGTAAAAACCACCCCGGGTTGTTTAGTTCTTGCTGCATGTGTAATTTTGGAGACAAAATCTCAAAAGTGAGGGAGGTTGTAGGGACCCGGTCCCTTGTTATATCCAGTATTAATGAAAACAAGTATGCTACATTTGGTGAAAATGGTTAAATGTGTAGTTCATGCGTAAGAATTAAAACTTGAGCATGTATATATTTGCTAACGATAGTTAAATGTGAGATAATGCATGAGAACGTTGTTGTGAGGTTTTGATTTATGTTTGGTTCAGTTTTAGCATTTTTGATCGGGGTTTCTACCCAGTGTGACCACTTGAACGGACAGATGGCAGAGAGTTCGGGGAGCGAAAATCGCTTTGAGCCTAAATCATGACATTTGGGGATTTTGGGTTTAAATTACCCGTATGTTGAAATTGATGTGATTATTAAACTATTGGGGGTTATAATAACCTATTGCACATGTATATTCCATGAGTTTATATGATACATAAACATGCGGTAGTTGAAGCTTGAATCGTCGTAGTATGGGTTTGGCGATATGAATCATTTGGGTTGGACTCTTGCGTGTGTAATGTGACTTGATAATTTAAACGAATCGATTTGGGATCCAAGGAACATTTAAGTTTGGACACGAATTACTCCATGATAAAAGACCGAAAAACTGCGCAGACAGGGTTCTCTACCCACCGGCTAGCAACCAGGAAAGGACGTTAGTCATGGCAGGGTATAGAATATACCGTTACTTCACAGGCCTCACGTGGCTTGGTTGGTAATAATGCGACGCGAGTTTATACGCTCGTCCGGTGTCGGTTCCTATGTTTTAAACCACGAATTGGTAGAATACGAGAAAATGTTGACAATGTGTGCGTGTGTGTTGTGGAGGATTGTGCCCTTGGGAAAAATGAAATGGGATGATGAACTTTAATTTGATAGAATGGTTAAGTTATGGAATATTGGAAGACCTGGGGTTGATCGGGAAGTGATGGGATTAAGGGTTGAAATAGTTGGTATGATTAAAATCTTTGTTTGAAAACTCGGTTATGTATTGGGAGATTTGATTTGGGACAAATTGTTTGGTTTTGGATAAACTTATGTGTTGCATCCCACATAACCACCTTCACATCTCATGCATATATTCATTGTTAGTTTTTTTTTCTCATGAGTTTTGGCTTATGTTGTTTAACAACATTTTAGATAATAGTGGAAAGAAAGTTTTGGAGTAAGACGGATGGTCAATGAACTCTTTTTAAATAGTTGATAGGATTACACTCTCATTCGTATTATCTTTTGAGAAATAAAATTGTAAAGATGTAATTCTTATTTTCTTTTGGAGTACTCCGATTACTATATCTTGGGTTAGAACACACGTATTGTAAGGTCCTAAGACCGTATATTCATGTTATGGATGCATGTGAGGATGTTTCGTTCGTTTGTTGGGTTACAAGTTTTAATCTTTAAATAATGTATCTCGATATTGAAATTTAATTTCGGGTTCTTGGGTTGAAAGGTGGTTGTTTTAGTCTCAAATGTATGTTTTACTTCTCAAGTTTGCCTATCAAAAACTATGTTCAAAGGGATGAGAAAAATGCGTGATTTTTCAAATCTTGGAAAGAATTTTCAGACTTTAGGCAGTGAATTCTCTCAGGTGCCCCATTGCTCGAACGGTGAGGAATTCACTCTAGCAGACTCTGCTGTGTGGCGTTTTGTTGAAAATTATTTCAGAATGGGGTTTTTCTTAAATGTTTTAAGGTTGTCTTTTAGATTATAAATTGACTGTTTTCAGGAGTTATTTACCAAAAGGAAAAATTGATTGATTTTCTTTATTCGAGTGTTTTCCTAAATTTTACTTGGATTTTTATTATTTCGAAATCGGGGCGTTATAGATATTTTTTAAAAAAAGAATAAAATTCTTTTTTGATTTGTTGTTGAACACCAAGAGTGTAGAATTTAAAATACCAGGTTCGAAAAAAATAATATTTTTATTTGGATAAAATTTATCATTGATAGCTTTACAATCAATAATAAAATTATTATTGGAAATGGCGTTGATATTTCTTTAATTTATATCAAATCTTACTTCTGATGGAGTAGGTGTTTTATGATCATATGGCTCTTTTTCGCCACTATCTTCATGAGTTTCTCTATAAATTTCATAAGGAATTTGGGAAGAAAATTTTTTACGGCCTTTAAAAACATATTTGTTTTTATTTGAAGTTTTAAGATTAAATGTAAATAATTAAGGAAACAAGATATGACACTTGTATAAGAGGGACTTCTATAAGAAGTATTACTACCAGATTGTGTGAGAGTGATCCTAGAAATTTGATCGGTAGCAAATTTGATAAATAAATTGTCATTAGGTGTTTGCCTAATTTGATTAACCTCGTGCTGTAAAGGAGGTTGTGGTGGAACTAAAAATTGAAAGTATCAAGGTTGAGGAAAAGTAATATCTTTCTATTGAATCGTTCTAAGTACGACTACATTAACTCGTAATAAATTTGTTTTAATTAAAGTAGTCTTTCTTTCTAAACTCTTTAATTTAACATCAGGCTCGATCGTATTCATTACTTTATAATAAATATGATAGGCGAGATTGATGCATTCAAATCCATACATATAATTATATCCAAATATTTGTAAATTAACAGTAACACCATGTAAAATGTTGGGATGAGTTAAAGATAAAAGAAAATCTAGAAAGTAATTAAAATAAACTAGTCTTGTACAAAGACTGAATTGAATTGCTTTCATTATAAATTTAACACCATTAAGATTGTTGGCATCCTTTAAAAGAGCTATAATGCTCGTATTGGTACGTTTAAGGGTTAAGAGTTTCAAAACGACTTGAATTAAGCCAATATGAATATATTGATACTTAGATCTATAACGATCAATTTGAAATTGATCCAATAATTTGAGAGAAAATTGATTATTACCCTCAATAGGAATTATTTAGGAATTGTTTGTTTAATAGTCTTAATTGACATTGAAGTTTTAATATGAAATGTACCAATATTATAAGTGGCGTTGGGCTCAATTTTAGGAAGATGCCAATACCTTAAATGATTATCAATGGCATCACTTCTGTATTTTTAACAAAAATCTTTTTTGATTTAAAAGAAAAAAGAGACATATTATGTGATAAAAAAATAGTGTGTGACATGTACACAATTCTTACGATCTATGGTTTAACTATAGATTCATAATTTTTTATGTTGGTATTATTTAAGTTATATGTCTGTTAACGAGTTATGATTTTAATGAATCAATCCTAATATGGAAGCAAAGCTCTATCCTATGCGATTTTGGTGACGTCCCATAATACGATATAATTAATTTACTAAATAATATGATATAATTATAAATATTGGTATAATGAGTTCTAAATGAATTCTGTTCACAATGGTGTTTGTAAAGATATTTGCCAAATAACTATTTTTTTATTTTAATAATAATTTAAATTTTTATATTTTTAAGATTCATTTTTGTGACCAGAAATAAGAAAAGTAAAAAATATTAACAAAAACATAACAAAATTTAGAAAAGATAAAAATAGTTATTTTTGACCTTGTTCAATTGCTTTTTTACTTTTTAAATTTCTTATAACAAAAAAATAAAAAGAATAAAAAAATAATTATTTTTGTCGAGATAAATGCGCATGCTTGTGGACATTCTCAGGAGTGATAGTGTTTAGTTATAACTTTAGCTTGTAAATTACTAAAAAGTTAAATTTAAATTTATTTATTTAAAATAAAAATGATAAGCACATTTGTTTAAAGATAT
>JAOTRH010003762.1:0-24041 GCA_034768845.1 Heliamphora exappendiculata
TATATATATATATATATGTATCAATCTTTCCACAGAGTATTTAAGTTTTTAAATTATTAATTAGAGTAATTAGAGTTTGTTTGGAATTTCAATAAGAGCACAGTTGAAATAGATATAAAAATATATTATGTCCTATTTTATATTTGGAGTAAATTTAATAAAATTTTCTTTCAATCTAAGATACCGTTTGAAGTAAAAATATATTCTATTATTTTTTTATACTATTTTAAATTTGATGTAAGTTTATATAATGTTTACTATGTAAAACTGGTGCGGTCGTCGTCTATGCCATCGTCATGTCATTAATCGTATAAATCACATCAACATAAAGACAATATAAAAAAATTACTTTGAATACCATACGAAGACAAATATATAGACCTGTATCATATTTTATACAATTCAATACATACGTATCATAATTCTAAATAGAGTCTTTGAAGTCACTCCTAAAGGTATATCCGATATAAGAGTAATTATTCGGTGCTCTCAGAGTATTATATAGTAATTTTATATAGTACTCTCATATAATATTATGACGATAAATTTTTTAGTATAAATATAATAATTTATTTTTATTAAATAATTAAAAAATAAAAAATAACTTGTACAATATGTACTATAAAAAATAACACGTAACATTACACACATGTGGCCATAAAAAAAACTTAAAATTATAAAGGTCTTTAATGACAACAGCTAAAGTGAAAAGCTTAGTGGGGCAGTTGACAGTTGAATCCAATTTTTTTATTTTTTGTTTCATATACATTATAAATAGTGCGAATAGAAGGCCTGGGTTTAAGTTATTCAATCGTGGCGTTGAGTTTTTTGACCTTTTGCCTAAAAATTAGTTGGCTATAACAGCAATTGCAATAATTAAAAATAATAATAATCAGAGAATTGAAAAAATAAAAAATAAAATAAAAAATTAGTTTTAAAATTTTAAAGTAGTGCCAATTTCATTTTTCATCTGGCATAAAAATTTTTAACGCGTGAAATTCAGTTTTAACGCGCGAGATCCAGTTGGACTCTAGAATAAATAAATTTATTTATATATTTTCAAAATATATATAAATTACATAGATAAATTTATTTGTCTTGCATAAATAAGAAGACAGTTAAATTTATCTGTATAAAAAATACTGTATTTTTTTAAAACGCGTGTAAAGTACACATATAAATTTATATGTCATGCATAAAATAAGACGACAGATAAATTTATCTGTATACATTATATATAAATTTATTTATTTGTATTAAATTTATCTGTATTGTATATGATTGGATATCGCGCGTTAAAATATAATTTTTAAAATATTTAGTTAAATATCCCAAAAAAAAATAAAAAAAATAAGAAGCTACTCCTATTATGTTCGTACATAATCAATTGAGTTTTTCCCGAAAGTACAACATTTAAATAATTGTTCGACGGAGAGTTAGTGACCTGACAGCCTCGGAGCATAGTTTGTTTATTACATTTTTCAAAAATTTTATTTTTTAAATAAAAAGATAAAATGCCATTGATATATTTTTCTTTTTTTTGTTGTGAGCTCTGAGAAAAATATAACTGCAAAAAAAAAAAAAGTCAATTATATTATTTTTTCTCTAAATGTGTCTACTTTAAAAACACGTCTTCTAACAATGAGATTAATAAAATAAAATTGCAGTAAAGATAAATTCAATTTATTTTTTAGAGATGAAAATAAGAGAGACAGATGAGAAAATTAAAAAATTTTAAATTATTTAGAGAATTATTTTTTTTATAATTTTAAATAAAATTTAAGCTGTTGACACTTGTTGATTTTATATTTTTTGCCCTTTTGAGACAAGTGAGTCTTTGTATTCTTTTTTATCCTTTCTACTCTCTCTCAAGCATAATGAGTTAGTTAGTTTGTGTGTTTATTAGTTAAGATGTGTTTTTAATCTTCATTATAAAATTTCATATTTTGGTATAATATTAATTGATTGCTTTCCAAAACAAAAAGAGATACAAAATTAGATTGTTTCCAAGTTAGTTATTCTTTTACTTGGTTTCAAAAAAAATTTATTACGCAAGACGAAAACCTTTTTTAGTTTTTTTTTTCTTATTTTCAAAATGATAACTTTTCTTTTCATTATATTTTTTTTGAAAAAATTATTTCTTCTTTTCAATTGGTATTTGGGAGGAGTACAAAAAAGACCTAAAAAGTATTTGTTTTTATTTATTTATTCCAATCAAATTATTTTTTATTTTTTTAATTCTTTTTAGCTAAACAGTTCAAAATTTGGATGTTAAATTGTTAATACAGTTAATTTGGCCCTTTTGGCCTTACCCACTTTTGGCAACCCAAGTTTTGGTAGTTGGTTCAGCTCATTTTAAATTTGGCCCTTTTTATTTGCTCCTAACTTGCATATATGCTTCACTACTATACAGGAGTGTGCGCAAATTAATGCGGTACGAATTAAGTAAAAATTTATTAATTAAACTTTTTATAGTGGTATAAAAAATTTTAATCCATCGCCGTACCATTCACTTTATAAAACCGATGAGTTAGTTATTTTTTTGAGCAGTTTTGCAATGACGAGTTGGGCAGATTGACGATTTAAAAATTAAATAGGCTATTGAAGTTCTAAAATTTATTGTTTCAGTGAGTTATCAAAGAAACCCACAACCCCGCTGCTATAGTTTAAATGTTAACAATATTTAAAAATAAATTATTTGCACAAGGCAAGCAAATGACGTGGTGAAATTAAATATTTAACAATAATATTTAAATGAATAATTTAAATGAACAGTTTACAAAAATCTACAACCCACGCTGCCACAGTTTAAAAATTAAATGAATATTATAGCAATATTTTACTGATTTGTTTGTGTTTTGATTGTTTTGTTTTTAAGAAGGTGCTGGGATTAAAAATTTAAAACTAAAAAACATATGCATGCGGTACGGGTCGATTGCTGGGCGGGTTAAATGATTTGAAATCGATTCACCAACTGTCCCGTTGAATTTCATCCACAATTCGTCCAACCCACCATTCTCTTCTTTTTAAATTTGCTTGGGTCGGTGTGGGGCTGACAAATGCAGGACAGTTGGGTAGGTTAGGCGGATTGTTGAACAGCCCTACTGCTATATATGTGGCCAAGAGTGGGAGTTTTTTGTATTGGCTCTTGCCCTTGTCTTGGGCTCGTGTTGCAACACTTGTTCACTCAGTTAATCAATGTCGGGATGCTCAGCTTCTTAGCAATGTTGGCTCATTCAATGTTAGGTGGCTCAATCATGCGATATTAGGTGAATAGTCATTCAATACTTGGGTAGCTCAGCTACGTCAAATTGATATTTCGCCATCTTGTCACGACAGGTGTGTAACATGTGGAGGATTACGACGTCTTTTTATCTGTCCAAAATGTATATTACAAAATTCGTAACCCTTTTCCTTTCTCTTTTACGAAGAGTGTGTCTTTTTCTTTATGAATAAGTAATTCTAGGATTCCAAAAAGAACCAGAAAATTAACACTCACCTTTGTCGGTCCCACATTTATTAATTAATTATTATTCTTAACTTTCTCTCTTCCGCCGCTGTTTTTAGCGCCAGAAGTTGTTCCATTTTTTCCCTTTTATGATCAGATACCTTTGTTATCTCCCCATACACTAGTAGGCTGTCTTTGGCAAGCTGTTTCACATTCACTTGCTTTGGTCTCACGCTTATGCACTTCGTTTGGTATAATTATTTTATTTTATTTTATTATTTTTCATTTTAGTAAACTTTTTTATCATTTAAATTAAACTATTATTATACTTTTTAACTTATTTCATTGAGACGAGCCAAATTTTTTTAAAAAATCAAAATATAATTTTTAAAAAAATTTAAAAAAACTAAAATAAGCTAATAAGACAAGTTTTATATTGATTATTTTCGTCTTTAATAAACCTTTTTTAGATAAAAAAAATAAATTTATTTTTTGAAAATTACTTTTCTGTGTCGTTATGTTCATAAAGTTCTAACGAGTTTTTTGACGTACTAGATGTCAACTACCTAACGTAAAACTCTCATTCTATTTCTGAATTTAAAATTGACAATATAAGAGATATGACTTTAAAACCCTGCACAGATAAAATTTTTATTAAATATTATATTAAAATTTTTTAAAGAGGAGTCCCATATCTAAAAATCACAAAAGAATTAGTCTTCATGCCGATATTTTTCTTCAAATTTAGATCTTATTATATTTTTACTTGCCTAATATACCTCTAATATCATTTAGCTCTTATCTACATTTGATTATTTTTTAAATAAATATAAATAATTGTTGCTCCATTATAAATAGAAGTAAATGTAGCCGTTGAGAAATATTTCAGTTTAAAATAGAGAAATTTAGTTCTAAAATTATAAAATTTTAAATTAGGAATTTTTTTCAATTTTTTAATTAAGAATGTAATTTTAAAATTGAGAAATTTCAAATTAAGAAATTTCTTAGTTTTAAATTTGAGAAAAAAAAAAGAAGGGTAAAAGTAAAAGTCGGCAATCCCTGGATCAATCCTCTCTCTACTCAAAATTTCTTAGACATGAAGAATATTATTAGAAGGGAGGCTGAAATGGTGTTAGAGACGAAAAGGCTTTTGGGTCTTAATTTCAAAGGTGATGAGGAGTAGATCCTATCAACAATTATGTAACGTGAATTTTAAGTCAAGACTCGATTAAATTCAATTCACAAATCATTTTGATGAAGAATACAATTAAGTCACAAACAAACACAAACAAGAATGAGAGCAGAAAACAACTAATGATGCATACACAAGTTTTTACGTGATTCGACAATGGTGCTTACGTTTACGGGTTTTTACGTGATTCGACAATGGTGCTTACGTCTACGGGTTCATACTTTTTTTTATTAATCTGAGGATTATAAGAGGAATTATAAACTTGTCGTTTCTTTCTAGCTAAAACATGACATACCGCACTTTTTATGAAGGCATTTTGGTTAAAACATAACCCTAGCTGCTGCATAGCTAAAATTATTCTGCGACGGTCCGCTCGAGCACACCCCTGTCTGCTCGAGTGGTCACTAGCTCAAGACCACCTCCGTAGAAACCCACTTGCTCAGGCCCCTTGGTCGCTTGAGTTGTCACTAGCCCGAGACCAACTGTGTGCAAGGCCTACTCGAGCAGACCCCTGTCTGCTCGAGTGGTCACTAAACAGAGAGGTTTTTTTTCACTCTCAACAATTCTCCCACTTGAAGTAAAACCACTCCAAGTTTTCTGCAATCCAGAGATTCCAAGTCCCGTGTGAGTTAAGCCATTGTCTTCAAAGCCCAAAGACTAACAAAAGTTGAACTGTCCCTCAGCTTCTCTAGTGTCACAACCTTTGTGAACATGTCTACATGATTTTTGTTTTAATGAACCTTCTCCAGATTGAACTGCCTCTTTCCACTTGAGACCGAATAAAGTGATACTTTATATCAATATGGTTGGTCCCTAAATGAAATACCGAGTTATTTGCCAAGTGTATAACACTCTGACTGTTGCTATACAACTGACATTTGTCTTGACCTCTTTTCAATTCTTTCACGAAACCCTTTAGCCAAATCACCTCTTTACACGCTTCAGTGGCTTCAACATATTTTACCTCGATGGTAGAGATTGTCACTATTTTTTGCAACCTAGAAACCTAGCTTACCGCTACATTGCCCAGGGTAAACACACACCCTATTGTACTTTTCTTGTTGTCAATGTCCCTAGCTAGGTCTGAATCTACGAACCCTTTCAGCTAAATCCCTGAGCCCTCGTAACACAAAGCATATCCCGTGGTACCCCTAAGATACCTCATAATCCACTTAACTGCTTCTCAATGATCCTTACCCGAATTTGACATGAGTCTGTTCACAACTCCCACTGCATACGTGATGTCCGATCTCGTGCAAGTAATAGCATACAAGCTGCCCATAGCTAATGCGTATGGTACCTTTACCATGTAGTTCCTTTCTTTGTCTGTGACAACTGCCTATTCCTTTGAAAAGTGACTTTCTAAAGGCGTGCTAACAGGCTTAGCACCTTCCATGTTGAAACGCTGCTGGACCTTTTCAACATACTCCGACTACAAAAGCTTTAACTTATGACTCTTTCTGTCCTTGCTGATCCTCGTCCCAAGTATCAGTTTGGCTTTTTCCAAATCTTTTATAGAAAATTCTTGGGACAACTGTGCCATGAGATTTATAATCTCATCCATCTTGGGTCCTACAATCAGCATGTCATCTATGTACAATAGGAGAATCACATACGAGTTAGGAAACCTCTTGATGTAGCAGCAATGGTCACCATGGCATCTGCTAAACCCTGTATCTGCCATCAAGCTGTCAAACTGCATATACAATTGCCTGGGTGCCTGTTTCAACCCATACAAGCTTTTCTTCAGTTTACACACCATGTCCTCCTTCCCTTTTAACTGAGTACCCTTGTGGCTGCCGCATGTAAATCTCTTCCTCTGGACCACCATGGAGAAACATTGTCTTGACATCTAACTACTACAAATGCAAGTCTTCTGTAACTACTATACTCAAAACTGTCCTGATGGTGGATATTTTCACAACTAGTGAAAATATCTCCAGATAAACTAGTGAAAATATCTCCGTATGGTCAATTCCCGGCTTCTGCTGAAAATCTTCAACCATCAGCCTTACCTTGTATAGCTTGCTCCCATTAACTTTTTCTTTCAGCATATAAACCCACTTGTTCTGCAATGCTAACTTACCATTGAGCAACTGAACCAAATCTAAAGTTTTGTTAGATGACAGAGATTGCATCTCTTCATCCAATACACGTTCCCACTCGCCCTTTGCCTATGTCTGTAAAGTCTCTTCAAAGCATTCTGGCTCACCATTGTCTGTCAATAGAAGGTAATGCAATGAGGGTGAATATATAACTGTAGGTCTGCTTACTCTAGTAGACCTCCTGATTATGGGAGTCCGTGGCTCTGCCTGTGGAGTTGGCTGTCTGTTCACATCCTAGAGTTCTAAGACTTTGCTAGACGATCCCTCAAACTCAGCATAGTCTGACTTGTTTGCTGTTTCATCATTCTAATCCTGTCTGTTTTTATACAAAACTGACTCATTGAAGACCATATCCACACTCTTCACAATTTTCCTGCTTTCTGGATCCCACAGCCTATAACCATAGCTATCTGTACTGTAACCAACAAACACACAATTTTGAGACTTAGGGTCTAACTTCCCCTATTTTATGACTCAATATGTACATAGGCTATGCAACCAAAAATGCGTAAATAGAAAATTTTTACCTCTTTTTCGGTCCAAGCTTCTTTAGGCAATCCACAATATAGTGCAACTGAAGGTCCTCTGTTAATCAAATACGCTGCTGTACTTACTACGTCTGCCTAAAACTGCTTTGGCAACCTGGCATGTAACCTCATACTCCAGGCACGCTCCATGATCATCATGTTCATGCATTCTGCCACTCCATTATGTCTCAGCTTCATCGGAACAGTTTTTAATCTCCTGATCTTGTTAGCTGCACAGTATTTTTCAAATTTTCTGCTGCAATACTCATCGCTGTTATCAGATTTCAGACACTTTAATTTTAGACTTGTCTCATTTTCAATAGATGCCTTCCAGTTCTTGAAAATACCTAACACGTCTGACTTATTCATACAAAAGTAAATCCACAACTTTCTGTAGCATCATCAATGAAAGTTATGAAATACCTTGAGCCACCGATAGAGGGTATCTGAATAGGTTACATACATCTGTATGCACAGCTCCAATCTGTCTGACTTTGGCGTCTTCGCATGCTTTGTAAAGCTAACCTTTTTCTGTTTTGCGAAGACGCAATCTTTACAGAATTTTAAGACCATTGACTCAATACCTAGTAGCTTTCTTTTTTGTGCCAAAACTCTCACCCCCTTCTCACTCATGTGACCGAGACACCTATGCCACGTGCTGGTGTCTCCTTTTGATGCTGCCACTATTATGCTGCTGTAAGAACTCGAGGATACATACAGTATACCCACCTTTTTCCCTCAGGCCAAAATCAATGACCCTTCACTCATCTTTCAGAAATCTCCCCCGAATGTCGTCACGATTCCAGATTCTGATAATTGTCCTACTGAGATCAAGTTTCTCGTTAAATTAGGCATGTGTCTAACGTCCTTTAGCTTCAGTACTATACCGTTGGTCTGTGTGATCTGTACTTCACCCTTCCCAACTATACTGCAAGCCTCGTCGTCTCCCAGATATACTTTTTCAAATTTTTCCTTCACATACCCTTGAAGTATATCTATGCAGGGAGTGGCATGGAATAATGCTCTCGAGTCAACAATCCATGAATTGGTTCTACAATCTAATGCACAAATCAGAGCATTTGTATTTTCCTCATCAGAAACATTAATAGTAAGCCTTACCACCTTGATTCGTGTTGCCGCACTATTTTCTCGGAGCTTTGCAATCCTTTTTGAGATGGCCTTTCTATCCACAATTTCAACATCCACCCGACTTCTTCCGAGTCTATGATTTGCCCCATGACTTAGATCTATGGTTTTTCCACCCTTTTGATTCTTCCTGTATGTCTTACGTCATCTACCGTCGGTGTTTAACATTGACCTTGATGTTAATCATTCACCCGCTGTTCTGCAGTGTGATTCCTCTTCAAAGATGAAACTCGCAACCTCCTCCAACTTTAACTTAGATGAGGAGTTACTGACTGCGACAACCAAATCGCTTTAACTTTCTGGTAAATTGGACAGGAGAGCTAAGGCTCTGACCTCATCATCAAAATTGATCCCAACTGACTCCAACTAGTTTACGATGGAGTTAAACTCGTTGAGATGTTCCGCTATAATGTCGTCGTCCACCATCCTCAGATTGAATAGCCACTTCATCAGGTATAGCTTACTTGACGTAAAGGGCTGATCATACATCTTTTCTAACGACGCCAATAATCCTGTTGTCGTCTTCTCTTTTCTGATATTAGAGATCACTGACGGTGCGAGACTCAGTCGCACAGTTCCCAAAGCCTTTCGATTCAATATCTCCCACTCGGTCTGTGTCATTTTCTCCGATTTCTCCCCAATCAAAGGTTCAAATAGATCATCTGATATAGAACGTCCTCAATCTGCATCCTCCAAAGGGCAAAGTTCGAAACGTTGAACTTCTCGATCTTGATCTTTCTACAGTTTGCCATGTCGTGATCTTCAACCTCTAAACCTGACTTGGATACCAGCTGTTGTGGATTTCAAGTTAAGACTCGACTAAATTCAACCCACAAGTTACTTTAGTAAAGAACACAATCAAGTCACAAACGAACACAAACAAGAATAAGAACAAAAAATAACCAATGATGCATACATAAGTTTTTACGTGGTTCGGCAATGGTGCCTACGTCCACGGGCTCACACTTTTTCTATTGATTTGAGATTACATGAGGAATCATTAACTTGACGTTTCTCTCTAGCTAAAACATGACATACCGCACTTTTTATAAAGTCCCATTGATTAAAACATAATCCTAGCCGCCGCATAGCTAAAACTGTTCTGAGACGGTCCGCTCGGGCGACCATTGGCTCGAGACCACTTCTGTAGAAGGCCGCTCGCTTGGGCCCCCTGGTTGCTCGAGTTATCACTAACCCGAGACCAACTGTTAGCAAGGCCCGCTCGAGCGGATCTCGAGCGGTTACAAAACAGAGAGGTTTTTTCTTCACTCTCAACATTATAACCATGGAAGAGGCTGATGAAAAGATGAGAAAGGAGTAGGATAATGACAAATAAGTTATGAGATTATTGTCTTATATTGTAAGGGATTGGGAATTGTTAAGAGTAGAAGATTGATAGATTAAGAAGAGGTAAAATCAGAGTTTGTCATCGCCGAGCTATTTTGGTTGGAAATGCCAAGTGTTCAATTTTGGATCGGTGTTGTGTCTTGCTGAGCTTTGATGGGAGTTATGCTACTGGGTGCAAGTTTATTTTGTTCGTGTCCAGGTTGAAATTTGGGTTGATTAGTTGTGCAAGGAAAAGGGTTGCAAAATTGTCTAAAGGAAGTCCGGTCCTCTTAAGTGGGTGTTGGGCTTGTGCTTGATGTCCTGCGCAAGGTATAAGACAATTTATGGCTAGTGGTAGTAGTGTTTTGCTAAGTTGATTTGCTTTGTAATGGGGTTAGAGATGTAGTGTGGAGTATGGTGTTTTGCTTAGCAGTGCCTTTTGTGTGCTTGTTGCTATTTTTCTTTTTTCGTTTTTTTCTCTTTGTTTTTATGGTCACTCGCCTGGTTGACTCCCCATCAATTGTATCATGCTTGGACATTGGTCTTGTTCATTTGGAGTGATAGTCCAAAGTTGTTCTTGTTTGGGTGGTGGTAATAAATTATTATTTTTGTTGATAAAAAAAAAAAAGAGGCTTGGGAGGAATTAATTCTTGTAAGATTTTTATAATTAGGACCTCTATCAAAAATATCCTAACTTATTTCACAACTTCCATGGTATTAATAAACCTTCCATCTAGATTATCTCTTTTATTAGACACAAATGTTAAAAAGTTAGTTAAAAATTTAAGAAAAAGGATGCATACATGTTAGCTTTTATCTGTCAAGTTTTCTTGTCATATTTCATGTGGCAAGATAATGCTAAAAAAGATAATGAACAAAAACTTGTTAATATAGGTAGAGATTTCATAAAAAAAAAAAAAAAACAGGGGGTATGTTCTTTTTTTAATCATAATTTTTTTTTGATTGGCAAAAAGAAATTTTATTGATTTCACAACCCAAATAAGAACAGTATGACTTTACCACCAAAGGACGGCAAGCTCATGCCCAAACAAGTATACAATCAACAAACAGTCAATCGTGAAGAGGAGAAAATCTATACACTTAGTAGGTGAGAAATCTATAAACTTAGTATGTGAGAAACCTACCAACTACAACCTGGAGGGAGACTTAACTTCACTATCAAAACTAAAAACTATGGTCGACAACCTAAGCGTTAGACCATTCACCAAGCTATAGACTTCAAAACTCAAGATGAACAAGCAAAACGACCCAAGTAAATCACTGACCTAATAACTTGAATAAAAACCTAACAACGTGACTTAAAAACTTAACCCCAAGTTATTAGTAATAACTAACAAATTTCTTTATATACCATACTTAGTTTCTATCTCCCATCGATCTGGGATGAGATGGGATATTACAATATCCTCCACTCAAATACGTGACACCCTTGTTGCATGACCCAAGTTCTTTCCTTGATTAGGATGTGGGTAGCAACCCATTAATGGACACAAAGTATGTAATACCCCGACCATTCACATGGAAATGATATTGTCCGCTTTGGGTAAAAGCCTTCACAATTTTGTTCTTCCTATGAGGTCACCTATCATTGCATTGCTCTTGCTCAAGCACGCTTAACTGCGGAGTTCTATTAGAGTCTTCACCACCTGAGAAAAAGTTTCGTTGAATGTAAGGGTTTAAAATTTATCCTTTATAGCCCAAAAAATCTCTTTTTCTTTTCGATGTGGGATACCAGGATATCACAATTCACCCCAATTAGGGTTGTACATCCCCGTGCAGTAGCCTGTCAGGTATGATAGTGTCACGTCCCATAACTTGGGTCACGCGAAACGCTCACGAACAACCGTTTTGGGATACCACAATCTACCAAAATCGCCTAAACACAAATAGGTCAAAGAACAAAACAAAAACAAGATTTTATTTGTCAAACAATTAACAAAATAAGTCATTTTGAATTTAAATGGGTTACCTACAAGTTTCTCCAACCAAAACCTCATCACAAAACAAAACTCAACTTTTAGTCACAGCGGTTGTCTGCTCGAGCGCTTAGAGGCCCGCTCGAACGGTGAGATTCTTGAGAGTTTTTCCAGTCAGAAACTAGAAAATCTTCTCAAGTCTCAAAAACACACCTAAAAACATGATCTCTGAATAGGAATTTGAATAAGCAAAATACAGGGACAAAACGTCAGTTTGGTAAAGAAACTTCTCCTTTCAAATCGAAAACCTTTTTTTTTCAAAACATTGAACCAACCTACGAAAACCATAATAATAAACTACAGAAAATAACGGCTCCACGGCCATAAGAATTACATTACATAAGCTTTCAAATCTAAAACATGTTACATCGAAACATGATCTATATACAAATGGTATAAACTACCCAACAAAGATAAAACTAAAGGGTCTTATCTTCCACCACCTTCGGGCACCTCAAGATTAATCTACTTGACCACATTCACCAGAAAAAGATTTTCAAAAATCTCACACTGTGAGTCGAAGCCCAATAGGAAATAGACTAGTATGAAATAAAAGCAAAGCATGCTAACAGAATAATATGAATATTTCGACTCACACAAGCCTCAAAAACGGCTTTCCATCCTCAAAATCACGCATTTTTATGTAATGCAAATAACGTTCAACATTTAAAGAAAACAGTAACAAAATGTTATTTTTTACTCATTTCCCACGACTAACAATGATTTCTATGTACTGACTCTGTTACACCATGGACACAGGTAACAACTATAGACTCTCGCCCATTAGACTAGGTTCGGGCCATGCAAAGACCCGTTAGGTAATGACAAGTTTTATACGGAGTCACAACAACACATACCTCCCAATGGGGCAACCACTTCATTTACGGGGATTAATCACTAGGAACGAAACACCTACTTGTGCAAAATTTTTGAACTTTCACCGAGAAGCAATTGCGGCTCAAATACATACGCACTGTCATGGCACATATATTGAATCATTAAAAACACGTAGCTCAACTACGAAAACGTTTGTAAATACACAGTCAAATACAAAATGTTCAATGGCATTTCGCTACATCATCCATTTAACCATAGAGACCAACCACCATTTTCAAAATGTTTCTACCGTTTCTACCAAAATATTTAAAAACCAAGGCTCAACCCCAAAGGTTAGCTCCAAACCTCCAAAACAACGTTTTCAAAACCTTTACGTAAATCCCCCCGTTTTCAAAACCACATTTTTGAAAACATGGACATCTACGCGTCCACCAACTAGTAATAAACCATAACATATGCAAAACATGCTTTTTTGCCCAAATAAACATGGTTTAAACACAAAAAATCAACCATTCATGCATTTTAAAATGGTAAAAATGCATACAATTTCACGTAACACCCCTTTAAGACATGAAAATCAAGGATCCTACCTCATAGAGTTACCAACTTAAAGTTTTACCAATCGACGAAAAACCAAAGTCGCTAAAACACGATTCTGTTTGGATGTATGTGAGCCCTACGGTGAGTACATCAAGGATCCGCCTTACAATCACCAAGATCCAAGCCTAAACACACCCAAAACTTAGAGAGAAGGCAGAGCTTTTTATGTAGAGAGATAAGATAAACTTATAAAACAAGCTTTGGTTAAAAAAATCAAGACATGAGCTGTCTTTATAAAATCTCGCGCCAGGCTATTCGCTCGAGCAAACAGGGCTCCGCTTGAGCGGTTCACCACAAACCTAACTCTTTGCCACATGCTTGCTCGAGCGAACAAAGATCCGCTCGAGCGGTCTCCCACTGACCTAACTCTCTACCACCTATCTGCTCGAGTGAACAGACCACCGTTCGAGCGGTCATCACTGGATGAAAACCCAAACAAAAGGAGCGGACCAAACACTCTTCACATATTTTTGTCCGAACATCCCTTAGAACCTTATTTTCTCCCCCGAACATATCTTTCATGTGTATTCCCAAGCTCAAAACACTCACCGAAAACATCACCAATATCAAGTTATAATTCCTACTCCCATCAACACTTAATCATTTAAAACAAAACGAGTTGGGGTCTCACAACTCTTTCCCTTTAAAGGAATTTCGTCCCCAAAATTCAACACTGAATCTCAAGAAAAATACCACCGCATCAACTATCAACAACCTCTGATACAAACCCAGCAACACCGCACAACAGCAAAAAAGCGCCAACAACTGAAACTCCAAGATTGTTGTCACATGACGTAAACACGTCTTTGAAGAATAGACCTCCATATAGACTGCTTGCGCGTGCAAATTCCCACTGATACTACTATCATCCACAAAACATCAAATCAAGATCACTGCAAAAAACCACGAAACGCAACTCTCACCGAACGCAATCCACTCCAACGATAAACGCAGAACACGAGACCAATCTACCATGGAACCTGGTCCTAAACACACTCCACTTTAGGAAATAGAGACTACTACCCCCGTTCTCACTGCCACATACTGGCTCAATCGCACCTCACAATGCACACTAAGGACAAACTCCGCGAGTCCAAACGCACGACGTCGAAGCCCGAGACCAGTCACACAAAGTCACTGTTCCACACACAAACCTTACTCACGTTCGAACGATCAAATGATCACCACCCACTTTAATACCACATCACTATCCTGGTGATGCTAACAATGCCGGCACGGAAGTTGACAAGACGCTCATCCACAAGCAATAACACAAACACTCGATTCCAGAGAAAAACTCATTCAATTCACCAGGAATACCAAAGAACACACTTCATCTAAACCTTCATCCTCTATTCAATCTTCCATCGCGAACCACAATTCTCACCCACCCTGGAGAAACACTAGGTGCCACACCATTATCCAAGGCAAGATTCCACACAATCAAAAATCAACCCGGCGTCGCAACCACAAAATCAACATAGCCACCTGTCCCCAACAAGCCACTTAGGCTAAATACGCCACGTAGACAAAACATCTCATAGGTATACACTAACCTACACAAACCCAATCATATCTCCCATGCAACTGCACATCACTATACAACTCAACATCTCGCCATCACATCACTGATTCTAAGTCTACAGATCAACCTTAAATAAAAAATGATCATCGTCATCCGATATAAAACCCAAACTCATGACGCATACATCGATCCCTTGAATCCACAATAGTAGAATACTAAAGCCCAAGACTTATTCGTTAAGAAACCAACCAAGACTTGCCTCTTACACTTAGCAATTTCCTCTTATACAGAACTCATCATGGGCCATTCCATTCCAAACCAAACAATCACGTCGGTCCGAGCAAGCCATACCAACTAAGGCTTCTCAAACATCGAATCCTTCCTGACTCATACATTACCACATTCTCGGGACCACCATCTGAACAAACGGTTACACCAAAACACAACACTTACTGCAGTCGACGACCACTCCTCGACTTTAAGAACTTGAAATAGTTCAAATCCCCAAATAGAATACAAATCCAGACTCACAAAAGTCTATCAGAAACCCACCATGTGAATATCCCAGCTGCACGGTTCCAACAAAATTTTCACTCTGCCAAGAGCTAGAAGCACAACCATACCCACATAACCCAGAATAAACTGCACATAACAATTAACGATTCTCAAATGATCACTGTAGAAATGGACTCTATGTCTCAATACTAACTCACTCGTCAACAAGGATAAGCACAAGTATTCTTGGTCTACCAACCCGACCTCAAAGGGAACGGAACTTTACATACTTACATTCACACGGTAAAGCAAACAAACTCCACCCACAAGACCTACAAAGAACTCAATCCTCCAACCACCCGATCCCAATAGTACCCATTCTCTAGACACAAACTCACGGATCACAACACAGATACTAATCCACGGAGACTCCCATCTACCCAAAATAATTAAACCAAGAATCAACCAACGATCCCGACCGTTACACCTAACTAAGGTGAAACAGTCCACACACCACAACTGTTCTCAAGACAACTATATCTTCTTCCTGAGAAAGAAACAGCCAACCAGAAACCATGACCCAACCTCAACATACTCTCAGTACCCATCAACACTTGGCCTCCAAAGAACTCGATAAATCTTACCTTGAGGCCACATCGACCATAGTCACACAGTTGCCGTCGACCTCGATCATGATACTCAGATCATTTGCTACACTAAGCTCTCAACTCTCAGACCTCATTTGCACACACACGAACACTATCAATCTCACACCTTGTACAACACGTCCCATAGGACTACAAGCTCGTCACCAGTCATACACGGAGACACTACCCCAACATTCCCATCGAGTCAAGACCTCACTTCACAAGGTTGCGCTTTACTCATCTAACTCCCACTAGGCAAACCACAGTTATGTCACGGCCTCAAGTCCATTGTTCAAGCAACTCACATAGAAAGCTCATGACATCAAACAAAGGAAATCCAATCTTGAGACATTTCATCCAACACAAACATCCCGCACTTTCTCTTTCCGAGCACACATCAATCACAGACATCTTAACTCACGATTCCTCTCCTATTGCCCAAGGCTACCCAGATCACATGGTACATTGCTGAACCTTATTACTCCACATTAGTTTTCATAGGCAAACAGCATACCCACCTCTAAACCTAAGGTCGAACACAAACAACCTCCAGACATATCACACTCAGGATATACCGTATCAGCACTAAGCTAACCGCACTATCGAACCCTTCTACGGTCCTTTCAAACCTCATGCACCCAGCACGATTCCCGAACACGATTTTCTAATCACGAGAATAACGACCAAACCACGGACTTGCATTCTCGTAGGAATCCCACATAACTGATACTCGTCGCATGTTAAAACCATAATCTGAATCCTTACACATTCCAATAAAGCCGCGACCCACACTCATCCCTGCATATCTGCAACTTATACTCATCCCCATATCCTCGAGCTTATTCACTCGTGACTTAATTCTTAAACCTCAATAACGTATACAACGTCTAAAGTCATCAGACACTACTCTGACTACCAATAACACCCCGCTAGCAAGAGATATTCCTAGACCCACTTACGTTTCGCCATCTCAATATACGCCCAGCCAAGGACTACTACACTCCCATCCACTATGTTCCCGTCTATATCCCATCCCGAATACACGGCTCATGACATAGTATGGCTTACGACGTACCTAATCCTTCATACGACCAAAACTACATACACCAAATCGTAACCGAAGGGGATTATCACTATCCACAAAGTCAATCATAACAACTGATTTCCCAAGGTCTCCGACGCCCCATCACCCCTACTCACAAGACCATCCATAACACAACTTTAACTTCCAGTAGCATACTTTCAAGAGGAGCCATCTACCAAAATCAAGCCACTAACCATGCTTCAATTACACCCGAACAAAACTCTGTTCATACAAACACCAAATAGTAGGCCAACCTCACATGGTTACCCCCAAATCACCAACGAGTTCCACTACACACCAAGCGATCGACACTCAATCCACCACCTTACCTCTCAGCAACCAACAACAACCAAGTCGCACATCTAAGACCCAAACCACGGCCTCACCCTCTTTAAGGAGATGCAATTCATATATAAAAAAAACATAGAACACAACGACCTAAGATTAACCCACCATGTTATTACCAACACGTACCACATAATCATGCTAACACTTAATCATTCAAGATCATGTTAAACAAACCCCACATACCAAGGAGAATCGATAAGAATGACGCGTCAATTTGGATAACCTATTTAGATTTTTTGCTAGAAAATACGTTGGTCAAATGCATTTTTAACTTGGCTTCCAAATTTGTTAATCCAAACGCTCGAAGATTAGACTAATTAATACTAAGGTCCAACCTTCATACTCACGTATACACAACATCCTCATACTCAACAAGTTATCATGCTCATGTTATAAAAATACTTAAATACATGCAACCAAGCACACACATCTTTCCTCACAAGACGATGCACCATCTTCTTACGGCTCTTAGGTATTCAAACCCAGAGCTTTGATACCAAGTTGTCATGCCCCAAAACTCAGGTAATGCGAAACGCATACGAATAACCGTTTTGGGATACCACGATCCACCGAAACTGCTCAAACACAAATGGGTCAAAGAATGAAACAAAAATGAGATTTTATTTACAAAAAAATTAACAAAATAAGCCATTTTGAATTAAAAAGGGTTACCCGCAAGTTTTTCCAACCAAAACCTCTTTTTAAAACAAAATCTAACTTTTAGTCACAGCGGTTGTTTGCTCGAGCGCTCAGATGCCCGTACGAGCGGTGAGACGCCCGCACGAGCGATGAGACGTCCGAGAGTTTTTCCAGCCAGAAACCAGAAAATCTTCTCAAGTCTAAAAAAACACACCCAAAAACATGATCTCTAAACAAGGATTTGAATAAGCAAAATACAAGGACAAAACGTCAGTTTGGTAAAGAAACTTCACCTTTCAAACTAAAAACCTTTTTTTTTGCAAAACACTGAACCAACCTACGAAAATCGTAATAATAAATTACGAAAAACAACGACCAACCCATGGTCTCTCTTGCAAACATATGTAATGCATACATCGGCTCCGCGGCCATAAGAATTACATTTACAAGCTTTCAAATCTAAAACATGTTACATCGAAACATGATCTATATACAAATGGTATAAATTGCCCAACAAGGACAAAACTAAAGGGTCTTATCTTCCACCACCTTCGGGCACCTCAAGATCAATCTACTTGACCACGTTTACCTGAAATTTGTTTTTACAAATCCCACACCGTGAGCCGAAACCCAATAAAAAACAGACTAGCATGAAATAAAATCAAAGCATGCTAACAGAATAATATGAATATTTTAATTCACACGAGCCTCAAAAATAATTTTCTATCCTCAAAATCACGCATTTTCATGTAATGCAAATAACGTCCAACAGTTAAAAAAACTGCAACAAAACGTTATTTTTCACTCGGTTTCACAACCGATAATGATTCCTATATACCGATTATGTCACACTAGGGACAAAAGTAACAACTACAGACTTTCGTCCATTAGCTTAGGTCTGGACCATGCAAAGACCCGCTAGATAATGACAGGTTCTATACATAGTCACAATAGCACACGCCTCCTAATGGGGCTCGCCTCCCCATGGGACAACCACTTCATTTACGGGGATTAACTCGAAAGAACAAAGCACCTACTTGCGTAAAGTTTTTGAATTTTCATCGAGGAGCATTTACAGCCTAAATACACATGCACTATCACGGTACATCTATCTAATCATTAAAAATACGTAGCTTGATTACGAAAACGTTTGTAAATACACATTATCAGATACAAAATGTTCGACGGTATTTCGTCACATCATTCATTTAACCATAGAGACCAATCAACATTTTCAAAATGTTTCTACCATTTTTACCAAAACGTTTAAAAATCAAGGCTCAACCCCAAAGATTAGCTCCAAACCTTTAAAACACGATTTTTGAAACCTTTACATAAATCTCTTTGTTTTTTAAACTACCTTTTTGAAAACCACGGACAACCACACGTCCACCAACTAGCAATAAACCATAACATATGCAAAATATGCTTTTTTGCACAAACAAACATGGTTTAAAGACAAAAAAATCAACTATTCATGCATTTTAAAACAGTAAAAATTCATACAATTTCACGTAGCACCTTTTTTAAGACATAAGAGTCAAGGATCTTACCTCCTAGAGTTACCAACTCAAAGCTTTACCAACTGGCAAAAAACCAAAGTTATCAAAACACGATTCCGTTGGGATGTATGTGAGCCCCACGACGAGTACATCAAGGATCTGCTCTCCAATCACCAAGATTCGAGCCCAAACACACCTAAAACTTAGAGAGAAGGCAGAGCTTTTGTGTAAAGAGAGAAGAGAAACTTATAGAACAAACTTTGGCTCAAAAATCAAGACAAGAGTTGTCTTTATAGAATCTCGTGCCAAACTGTTTGCTCGAGCGAACAGGGCTCTGCTCGAGCGATCCCCCACCGACCTAACTCTCTGCCACAAGCCTGCTCGAGCAAACAGAGATTCACTCGAGCGGTCTCCCACTGACCTAACTCTTTGCCATCTGTCGGCTCGAACGAACAGACCACCACTCAAGCGGTCATTACTAGGTGAAAACCCAAACAAAAGAAGTGAACTAAACACTCTTCACATATTTTTATCCGAACATCCCTTAGAACCTCATTTTCTCCTCTGAACATATCTTTCATGTGTGTTCCCAAGCTCAAAATACTCACTAAAAACATAACTAAGATCAAGTTATAATTCCTACTCCCATTAACACTTAATCATTTTAAAACAAAACGGGTCGGGGTCTCATAGGTAGCCTGCCAGTCCTTATCGACCCACTCATATAGTAGCTCGCCCACATCACACGTGAAACGGCAAGGGCCCACACTCATAGGTGAGGAGAGTCCGGCTCTAATACCATTTGTAGCACCCCAACCCTTCACATGGCAACGATATTGTCTGTTTTGGGTAAAAGCCCTCACGATTTTATTTTTCTCAGGGGGTCACCCATCCTTCCATTGTTCTTGCCCAAGAACGCTTAACTGCAGAGTTTTGTTAGGGTCTTTACCACCTAAGAAAAGGTCTCGTTGAATGTAAGGGTCCAAGGTTATTTCTTTATAGTCTAGGAACTCCCTCTTTCTTTTCGATGTGAGATACTAGAATATCACAAAGCAGCCCATAAGCGTGTACAAAATATACAATCTCGGGACCTCTACCCCTCTTTGAAGCCTCTACTCCTCTAACCACACCATCATGGAGCCCTACATGGGAATCAGTGTCACGCCTCAAAACTTGAGTCACCCGAATCACCCATGAACAACTATTTTGAGATATCACAATCCACAAAAATCACCCGAGCCCAAACGGGTCAAAAAATGTAACTTGAAGATAAAGTTAAAAACATTTGAATGATGCACTTTCGAGAATTTATTTTATGTAAAAGAATAACCCAAAAGTCTAAGGCCACGGTCCCCAAGAGCCAAGTGTTAAAACAAATAAATAAATTTTTTTGAAAATTGCTCAAATCGCTCGATCGGTCAATAGACCGCTCAAGCGATCTTTGCAAAGACACTAATTTTCCAACAAAACACAAAACAGAATGTTTGCAGAGACTACTAGATAGACCGCTCAAGCGGTCTGTCGAACGATCTGGCTCTAAACCCTTTTCCAAAATACCACTTTTACAAATCCGACACTTGAACTTTTGAAAACTGTCATGGCATAACTAAGCCCACAAAAACATGCTAAAACGAGGCTCAAAATCCTCCCTCGAGGCACAAACATTGATATAAAGCATGAGATCAACCGAAAATGATTTATTAAAACATTGAATCAACCAAACAAAAATCGTTTCATGCACCGAAGAAACATAAAATAACAAACCCAAGGTTTCTCTCGTCATCATGCAAACATACATGCATCGACACCACGGACATAAAGATTACAACACATATACTTTCAATACTAAAACATATTACATTATTACGTGATCCATTAATAGCGAATAATAACAATCGATCAACAAAGCTACTAAAAATGACAAACATAATTTTATCTTTGCCTCTACCGAGGCTCATCGAGATCAACCCACGTGATCAACTATGTTACTTGAAAATTTTTTAAATCCCATAACGTGAGCCAAAACCCAATAGGAACAGACTATCAAGAAGTAAAAGTATAACATGCAATCACGGATTATATAAACAACTCAACTACACAAGTCTCAAAACAGTTTTTCATCCTCAAAACTACAATTTTTATATAATCCAAAACGTCCAATAGTTTAAGAAAACATAAATAAACGTTATTTTCCAACCCGATTTCCACAACCGACAATGATTCCTATGCAACATGTGTTTCTTCACGAGCTTTCACCGCAAGATCAATATTCGCCCCAAATAATGTATTTCTTTATGAGCTTTCACCGCATAATCAATATCTGTCCTCAATAATGCATTTCTTTACAACCGACAATGATTCCTATGCATTTTCTTTTGTCTTTTCTAAGTTTTTGCTTCAAATTATTTTTGCTTTTCAGTTTCTTATTACGAGAGAAATATAAGAAGTTATGCATGTACTCACTAAAATTGAAAAAGTTCATTAAAGATAAGAAGAAAAAAACGCTAGTAAAAGGCCATTAAATGTGTTTTTCATCTACTTTGTACTTTTTATTTTTTTATTTGGCTAAAATATTTTAATTGTTTAATATTTCAAGGTGAGAAAAATCTAAAAAGTATGCTATTTTAGAATAACATCAAAAAAATTACGAAAGAGAAAAAAAGTCATAAAAAGGTTGCCAAACGTAATTAAGTTATTGAATTTTTTTTATTTTATTTTTGATGACGAAGGAACCACCTCAAGGCAAGGGCTCTTTGGATCCACCCACCCTAAAGCATAAATCTCCGGATACCTGCAATTACCCGTAAACCGCATGTATCGATTAAGTCAGGATACTTCCAGCAGGAGTTAAACAAAAAACCTCTGAGTTTACGGCTGGTATCAGTGACAACCTTAAAGCAGGAACCACCCATCCTAAAGCATGGATGGTTTAGATGACGGCGGAACCACCTCAAGGCAGAACCCTTTGGATCTACCCATCCTAAAGCATAAACCTCCGGATACCTGCAATCACATGTAAACTACAGGTATCGGTTAAGTCAGGATACTTCCAGCAGGAGTTAAACATAAAACTTCTGAGTTTACGGCTGGTCTCAGTGACAACCTTAAATCACTGGGCTACTCTGGTAGGTTAAGTCATTGAATATTGTTGGATCAAATCATGGACAACTATTGTCAAGGGATAGATATTCCATTTTTTGTAGACTCAAAACTTATGCCTTCTCCTCAATGCCTCCGATGACAAAACTGATAAATACTTACATTGATAATCATTTAGGCCATCTTTTGGATATGCACCCAATAATGGAACTCATGAATATTCGATTTACGATATGATGATTGAAAAGTACATTTTCTATTTTAATTGATTGAAAAATATTATTTTTATGTTTTAATTAATCTCATCTGTGGAAACAAATAGAAAAGAAAACTAAACTCGATACGCAATTTTTTAACGTGAAATACCCAAGATGGGTAAAAAAACCATCGAACTAATCCAAATCCAAGAATCAAGTACTAAAAAGACAAATAGTTACAATACAACTTATTGACTATTGACCGAATCATCAATCTACAAGTCCTAAGCTTGTTTGTCGAATCCACGTGTACCGTTCTCCACTTGATCCTGATTGCAACGAATCATCAAAGCAATAATCTGACAGAATCCTTCGTCGGAACGAACTTAGAACGCCTTCTAAGATCAACTCAAACGCTCTTTGAATGTTTGGAGACATGAAAAGTGAATATTGAAGTCCAAAAGCTCTATTTCGTATCTGGCATATAGTTCTATATATATGCTGAAGACCAGGGCAATTAGAGTTTCAAAATAACTAAAACTGCTTGGGGTCCGCTTGAGCGGGCTTGGGGCCGCTCGAGCAGTCATGTGGCAGTGAGTTCCTTTGCCGAATCCTGTTTTGTTTGCTTGTACTCTTGGCTTGCTTGTTTATACTCTAATCTTTAACTTGAATAGGATTGCTGATAAACCAATCTTAGATAAACTAGGACTCAAACATGATCAACACAATATCTAACCAACAATCCTATATTGATAGGAATTTTAACTTAACTCAAACACTTTAAACAAATCCTATTTACTTAAGAGTTATAATACAATAAAAACTCCTTGAATTTTCATAAAACAAATTAGAAGACTATAATATGAACTTAAATTCTTTACAATGATAGTATAATTGTCTCTTGATTGATCACAACATGATTGCACAGTTAAAAAGTTTTCAAAAATTGAACATTCAGACAGTTTACTATAGCTAAAATGAAGAATTGTTAAAAAAATGTCCAAATTGTCTCTAAATGCTAAGCGAGAGGGTTTGCTTTCAATCCTAATTGCATAGTCAAAAAGATCTTGTGATATCTTGGTATTCCACATAGAAAATGGAGAGAAAATTCTTGGATTATAGAAAAAAAAAACCTTGGACTCCTACATAACAACAATACCTTTTCCTAGGTAGTAGAGACCCTAGTAGAACTCAGTTAAGTGCGCTCATGCTGGAATAATGCAAGGATGGGTGACCTCCTTGGAAGAATATGTTGGGAGAATATCCAACGCCGAAATAAAATACATGCTCGGGGATCCAGAAAATACATCTTTATTAAGCTTTCAAC
>JAOTRH010003773.1:0-24040 GCA_034768845.1 Heliamphora exappendiculata
TATATGTTCAAATTGAGAACATATTTGGTTCGATCAGAGCAGAACTTTTATCTGAATTCATGACGAGATCATTAGAATCGCATTTGGTTGTTCCAAGCTTCATCACAATGCTAGATTCTTTATTGAAACTGAAAAGTCACTTACCTTGCTATTCTAATGAAGGTTAATCACATTTGTTATCTTCTTCTTTATCTAATGAGTAGTGGATTATGGAACAGGATTCTCCTTAATGCTTTTTAATTTTTCTTTAAAGACTAGAATTGTTTCGAATTCAGTGGCTGCTTATATAGGTATTCGATCCCTTGCTAAAAATGTCAACTCCATTTACCTTTAACTTTGTTTTTGTCTAACAAACAGTGGCAGATGTGATGCTGTGGAGGAGAAAAAATCTAACAGTGGGGATTCTAGTGGTAACTCTTGCTGCTTGGTTGGTGTTTGAGAAATCCGGCTACACGCTTCTATCGCTTGTCTCGAGTGTTCTCTTGCTCCTACTTGTCATTCTTTTCCTCTGGGCCAAATCTGCGTCAATTCTAAACCGGTAACCTACAATGATACTTGACATTCTTAGGCTTCTTGGCTATTGTTAGATTGATTGGTGTTTTTTCAACTGTATGAGTATATGACAAATAAAGCAATTCAAGATAATCTGTTGTGGGATATATGGTCCCTGGTAAACAATATCACATGACTGTATATGGTCCTATTTTTTTGCTTTAAGAGCGGAACATCTAGTTTGATCAGGAAACCACAGAAAATGAATTAGCTAATGATTCATTAGCATGACGTATTCTAAAGGCTGAAATTTCTGTTACCGCAAATACTGGATTTTTGATTTGCAACAAATACTGGATTTTTGGTGTTGGCTTGTAATAGTTTGGTTGATTTGTGAAGTTAACTCTTGCACTATTGGAATGGGTCAGCAACCGTCCATGGAATTGGAATCTGTTTGTAATAATGGTTGTTCTTGTAACTTGAACACTTTTAAAAGAATGAGGTTTTTGGGAACAGTTTTAGAGTCAAAATATTAGAGAATCCCACTAAGTTTGTAAACACGTGTGACTATAATGTTACGTGCAATATTTATTTACATCAAATTTGTTATTTTTTGTTCCATCCCTTCTATTGTTTTGCTGAATAGCCAAGCTTTGTTAACAGCACAATTGCTTTTGTAGATATATTTAGGATGCTATTACTTAAGTCGTGTATTTGATGTATTGTTTTGAAAACTGAGATTTTGGTGATTGCTTTCATTAAAACACTCCAACCTGTTTGAAGCTATTATCAGGCTTGCAAAAGATGCCCTGAATTAACCATTAGATATTGGCTAAATCTATTTGTTGCTTAAATTATTTTTTTATTTAATAGTGGGTCACTTGTGCTTTAAGAAAAGTTCCTTATATTTTCATAAACCATATATCAGTGTGTTCATATTAAGTGGGCTTAGTTTTTTGAACATTGATCCCTTTGAGCTTGAACAAATTTTGAAATTTTGTGCAAGGGATTTTGAACCTATTAGTATAAAGGGCTACTAATGGAATTACAGAGACAGACAGCGTTAGTAAATCAATCCGAAATTTTAGATAATTATAATTAGTGCGTTTATCAAATTGCTACTAGACTACTAGTAATTTCCTATAGGTAATGTCTGATTGCTTGTGCTGTATTGTTGTATACAAGGCTTGCATTAATGTTAGTAATTTCCAAAGTAGGGGAAAATCTATGCAATTATTAGTTGGGGCTTGTTTGTTCATTTTTCATGTTGAGTTCGTATATAATCTTGGATATCATGATATGATGCTGCGTTTAATCACGTCCATGTTTGGTGCATGACCAATAGTTTTGCCATTCATTTATGTGGTTGAAATAGGCAAGAAAGTTGAACATGCATCTGCGGACTTGATTTCAGTAAACTGCCTGAAGGTGAAGAGAATGATAGGACCCAATACATAGTAGACTTACCTTTACCCAGATGTAGCGTTTAAGTCATTGTATTATTTGGTCCATGGTTTTAGTCTTAGTAGCATGGAGACGTGACATGACATAGACACAACATGGACATGCTGTCAGAGGCAGCTCAAGCCAATTTAAGGCCTAAGGTACAAAATAAAATAGAGGCCTTTTGTATATTTGTATATTATAATTTAAATTAAAAAATATTTTTTTGAGGTGCAAAATTATTAATTAAATGTTTATATTCACATTTTACTAGCATATCATTGTCAATTAATATTATTCATAAACTAGTTAACCATTCTAGTGATGTAATTTCGATACTATTTTACTAATTTTAGTTTAAAAATATATATATATTTTTGCTTAAGCAACATGTATTGTACGTAAAATCTCGTACATATATTTGAGAAAGAATATTATTTTTTATATAATTCAATACATCGATTGGATTATTTTTATTTGCAAAATCTTTTTTGGGAAAAAAAACTTAAAATAAATCTAAACTGTTTATAGAAGAAAAAATATCATATTTTAGATAACATTATTTTTTCAAACTATTTTTGTCTAATGATTTAATTTTTTGAATTAAATAAAGAAAATAAAAATATTTTCGTATGAATAGAATTGTACAAGAACTTGTCGTGTAGCCTACGTAATCAGGTCTTTGTAAGGCGGTTCACAATGTTGTAAATTTGACTCACTCTCTCCTCGCGTCATTGGTCTCTCTTGAATCAAAAAAGAAAATTATTCAAACTTATTTTGAATTGAAGAAATAACTTATTGCTAACACTTTTAATGCAATATTTCCAAACTAATAAGGATCAAATTGCATATTTTCAAGAAAAAAAGTGTTGAAATGAAAAATGTAGCAAAAAGAATATGAATTGAATAGAAAAGTGGCTACAATCTCCTAATAAAAAAATCTGAACTCAAATAATAGCATTAAAAAAACGAGGCTTCTACTATAACGGAGGCCCTAGGCAAGCACCTAAACTGCCTAGGGCTTGAGCCGGCCCTGCATGCTATCATGCTGATGTGGCAATTTTCAAAAAATACAAGATAAGACACGCTTAAAATATTTAGAATACACATGTTCATATATTTGTTATAGGTGACGTACATGGATATATTATTCAATGCTAATGGAGAAAATGCAACATAATACTTAGTAGAAAAATCATATATTTTATAACACATCAATTTATCATTAGCATAGATAATAAATTAGCACATAGTACATCATTTACCTAAAAGTTGTTAGTTAATTCATATACAAACAATCATCTAGTACAAAATTCTTCAAATTTAAAAGCCTAATGGACAAGGGATTGTTTGAAAAACTTATATTGTGATTCACTTATGTTTTAGTGGTGGATATATTTGCCCCTTAAGTGTTGACAGGTCTTCAATTCTAAAAAAAAATAATAATAATAACAAGACATGTTTGTACGAATGTTGGTGTTCGACGAAGTGCTCAACGAGTATCAGTGTCCGACACGGACACACCAACTTCTTAGAAGCGTGTGAACTTCTTAGAGGTGTTTGGGCTTCTTTGTCTCAGCCCAAAGATATTATCATGGATGGTAATTTGTGATTTGGTTTATCCAAAATCACATTGTTTTGATTTTTTCAAAATTTGTGGATGTTTGTCAAATCGTGAATTGAAATATTAATTTTGTAAATTATGAATCAAATCAAATCGAAAATCGTAAGGTTCAGCTTAAACTATAAATATGATGTTTAACGGTTCATACGTATAAAATAAAATAAATATACCTAATATTGACACAAATTATACAATAAAAACATGATTACGTAATTTAATTGGCAAGATATTTACCTTTATCACAAGAGATTTTGGCTCCAATCTAACCCATTATTAGATTTCTTAAAAATCATAATATATTATGATTATTATCTTTTGAAATTCATTAAATAAACCAAAAAATCTTAGAGAGAGAGAGAGAGAGAGAGAGAGAGAGAGAGATTGGAAACTAGATTAAACATAAGATTGTTAAACATGTCTTGTATGCTTATTACTAATAAAAAAAGTTTAGATAAAATAAAGAGTAATCGTTGAGTTTAACTGATCTAACCCATATCATATTAAACTATGATTGTTTTGATAACAATATTGAATTATTAAAAGTGTTATTGTCATCTTTTAAATTCTTAAACAATATATTTTGACATTTTCACATAAATTGGATCTATCTTACTGTTATTATATTTTTTAATCACTAAATGAACAACAAATTATACATATTTATATATTCTTTTGGCAATAAACATACTATATTGTATTTTAGTATTTTTAAAATAAAACAAAAGTAGTAAATAGGAGTTCAAAATTTGTTGAATATGGATAATTTTAAGAATCACATGATTCGTAAATAGTGAATCGAATCGTGAATCGTAAGATTCATTACAATTCTATCACAAAATAGATTCACTCATAGATTTATATTGATTTATGCATGAATCGTGAATCGAATTGTGAACTAAATCGTGAATCGTAGAATTTTGATAACTACTTTTGACTATAATTAATAACTTTTGTTTATATGGTTTTTTGTGTATATTCACATTCATCTGGTGTCTTTTGTTCATATTTCTCCTGTCTTGAGTTATTTAATTATTAAAATGCCATGTTTTGATATTGAAACTATTTGGGATTATTTTTCTATCTTAGGATGTTATAATTTTGTTGACCACAGGAATCAGTTTAGAATTTGCCTCCAATTATGTCATTTGAAATTGAATCTCTTACAAAAAAAATATTTTAAGAGGTGAAGGAAGTAATTTAACTCGTAGTTTAGAGTTTATGATTATTGTTTTTAGCTACTTGACTCTATTTCCTGTGCCCCACTTTGTTAAAACTGCTTTTGTTTCATAGCATATGTATAATTTAGAAAGCTTAGATCTTCGTTTTAGGACAATTAAGGCCATTTTTGTTGATTTTGCCACCACTATTAACATTCTCGCCCAACATCTCATTTTTTTCATTCAAATTATGGGGTAATGGAATTCATTAATAGGCACTATGAAATTGTTAGCAAAATATTGAGTATTTGGGCTTGAATTTTGGTAATATCTTCTGTTCAGATAGAAGTAACTTCTAGGGGGAAAAAACTTGACGTAGATTAAAGGAGTTCAATGAGTATGTTTGATAACTCTTAAGGTTCTGTTTGGTTTAAGTACAACTCGATGACTTATGTGATAACTTTCTATGATATTGAACACTTCTGTTTCTAGTCTATTAGTCTACCTTCTCTGGATATATATAATTTCTGTGCTTATATGCGGTGGTTATCGTGTTATAATTTTTTAATTAGAAGAAAGAAGATGTTGCATTTAGGAACTGTGCTCGAAAAGCTAACAACTAAGAGACAGACATTTCTATGGAAGTGGTGTATCGTGTTAGAAACCCCGTGTTGGACACCGACACTCGTTGAACTCTATAAGCGTGTCCGACATTTATTAAACGTGTTTTAATTAAAAAAATAAATTTATAATATCATACTTTTTTTATATATTTTGTGATCACATCGACGATACTTCTTAAACCTTCCGAACACGTTTTATATGATGAATCTCTTCATAGTAATAATAATTTATATTATTCGAGATGAAACTTATACACACTTGTTTGGGTTGATGCCTTGTATTTAACTCGGTTTGTCTTATGTTCACAACTCGTTTAATGGGCAAATAGGAAGGCTGTAGCCGTCGGCCTATAGATCTGTCCTGATTTGTCATAGTAGGGGTTCCCATATATGAAATATTTTCGATATCTAAGGTTTCATGTGGGAGTTATGGATATTGCCGGCTCATTTTGTATTCTCCTCTTTGAAAGTGCATCTTTTACCAATCTTCGCCTGTGGACGTAGGCACAAACTCCTGTCAAAACACTAAATATTTCTCGTTTCCTAAATATTATTTTCTCGTTTGATTTAGTTTAGTATGCACAACACTAAATATATGTTTTGAAGCATTTATTAGATGAAATATATAGCTTTTTAATTTAATGAGTTATATGTTGCATAGTGTAATAAACCTTTTAATGTACTCTAGATATGTCGTGTTTTGCATTTTTTAAAAGTAGTGCCGACATGCTTTTGTGTCACGGAGCGACACTTTAGTGACGCAGCGGAATTTTTTCCCGTGTGGCATTCGAACTCCACTAAGCCCGAATCCGCCTATTCTCTGACAATTCGAGTGTTTTTTTGTTACCTGGTTTTCAAATTTCTTTTAAAGGCCTATGCTTTATCATGCAAGAACAAACTCCCCTCACGGAAGTCTCATATAGCCGAGATGCCACCTGACGACTTGACGTCCCAAGTTGCAAACCGAATGGCGCAGTAGCTTCCTTGCACCAAACTCATCCTGAGTAAGGCCCTCGCCCAACTGAGGTCCTGTATTCGCTAGGCAGACAAGTAACACGGACGTGTTGACATTGATGCTCAACTTAGCTGACAAGCTTCTCAACGTGTAGCGGGTCGGTATAGCTCATATCTGAAAGTTAAGGGTGCCTCATTCCCTATATGACACCAAGGGTCACTCTCGTACCCACAGCGATGCCCTCATGCGTACACGCGTGCTAAGCAATGCACATGACGTGTCACCTGAGCAAGGCAATGTCGATCCTTTAGGCCACACGTGCATTATGCCAATTCACTCATCAAGCTGGTCGACTCGTTTTATAGGTTTATGCGTCCAACAATAGCATCAAAGCGTGAATCTAGCCGTAAGCCACACATCTTAGGCCACAAGACCCCTACAAACAATGTCGAACCCACAACATGCAAGTAGGTTGGCACACGAGGCCTTCGGTGGTGCCTCAATAGCCCAATCAGGTTAGGACACTCAAATAAGAGAGATAGCCCGCGGGGCAAGCGAGTCGGTGTCCATAACCTCTTCCCCGAGTTCTACGCACGATATCTAAAGCCTTCGGATCCTCCCGGTTGACATCGTCCATGCGGCACCCGTGCTCGCATGGAGATTCAGAAACACCTCTTTTTGGTGCCTAGAGCCCGTCCCCAATGTTGCCTTGGGATTGTCTACTTCAGTGCCTAGTGATGACACGGGGAATGGCTGGTAGCTGACATACCACTACCCCCCTTACAATAGCTTTATTAGCCATCTCTATATTAGCAGGAGAAAATATCAAAATGTTTGAGGAGTCATTATGGATAAATAAATAAATATTATTTATTTATTTAATTTTGAAAAATTCCCAATGCCAAACTGTTGCACGCCGGCCGTGTCCGGCGCCTTGCCACGTGCGGCGCTCTGACCTATGCTAATGCGCACTGCTACTATCTTGTGCCGCGCTACTGTATGCCGTATGGTCTTGTCAGGGCATCATGACATGTTTTGAGGTTAATACTGCCAGTACTCCAAAACACCGTCGTGGACCTATTCCGGGCTTGCCCTTGCCACAATCGCACAACATCACGGGATTGGCCTTATCAAAGGGCAACCCGTGACACTTTGTCATGCTACTTAGGCTACCAACAATGGTTTAATTCTCACAAAGAAAATACATGCACAGTTGTACCATAATTTGATTGAAAATGTTGGAGCTTAAAAAGCTTATGCTTGATTGAACATGGATCTCTTGAAAATGTTCCTGCATCATCTGAGGTCTTCCTCAAAAGTTCTATCAGTTTCAAACTAAGAATATTTTACAACTTTGAAGCTAAATGACACCAATTTGATTGCATAACCTGGCGAACTGCTTGTTTTTGTACTCAACAGCCCGCCTCCGCCATTACCAGATTTGTATCTCTCAGAAGAAGTGGTTAATGACATGGCAGCAATCATCCGTGGTCGAGTAAATGCATTGCTCTCAGCATCCAAGGATATTGCTCTGGGAAAGGACACAATAATGTTTTTCAAAGTTGCTGCATATCTGGGGCTAATTTCTGTCATAGGGGGCTTGACTGATTTCCTTACATTGGGCTACACCAGTAAGTTTCAACAGTCATTAGTTTTCACCTATGTTATATGGATTCGGGTACGAGTGTCAAGTGCGGGTGTGTATCTAAGTGTTGAGTTCTTCTAATTCTCTTATCATGGACATTGGATACGAAAAAATATTAATATTCCTTAATATGTTTTATTTTTTATTTTTTAGGGTAAATAGCGTTTACTAGTTTGTATAGATCATTTCATGCATAGTGTGAGAATTTATGCATAATTTTATAGTAATTTCGAATTACGAAATATGTTTTCTAGGTGAATGTCTAACTAAAAATGTCTCATATCTTTATCTAAGTGTCGAGTGTCAGGCTCGGGTATTTCATACATTTAGAAAAGTCCATATAACATAGGGCTTCACTCTAAAGAGTATAAAACATTTAACCCCATTCCGTAATATGCTCATTTTCATGTTTTCGATTTCCTTCATGGCAGGCCTTGTTATTGTTCTTACAATTCCGGCACTCTATGAGAAGTACGAAGATTACATTGATGGATATATACTAACCGGGAGCGACAAACTGCAGCAGTTGTATGTGAATTTTGATGTGGAGTGTGTTGGTAGGGTCCGGAAGTGGATTTTAGAGAAGAAGAAACTAAGCTGAGTTCTTTTTCCTTTCTCCTCCATTTGATTGGCTTTTGGATTGGGGAGTGCCAAGAGCAGAGTGACATTGCTATGCTAAGCATCGTTTCCCGGCAGGAGATTCTGTTTTTAACCATAATACTTATATTCCCTTCTATATGATTATGTCCACGCACAGGGGAAATTGTTTCTGAATTGTGACTAGAAAATGGCAAGCTTCCGTACTTGGTGAGACATTGGGAATTATCTTAAATGGAAAAATGATACAAATGATTTTGAGGTGGTTTTGACCGTGATTTCGCTTTTGAAACGTCAATGGGGCCTATCAAGATGACAAATTCCACTCAATACCGCGGTCAATTATAGTAACAAAACTCATTTTTTATTAATCTAAAGAGTACAGCTTACATTATACTTAGCAGTAGAATTTACAATTTTAGTCAGTAAAAAAAGTAAATATTGTTCCCTTGCCTTGTTTTATAGGTGAACGGATTTATTTTCTTAAAAAATGAAGTTATTGCTCATGATCCTACTGTGAAAACTCTAACAAGCTACTAACCTTGAGCAATGAGTATTGATTTAATTTGCCTGCTCTATGGAAGTCCTCAAAGGGGAAAACAAAAAGAAGAAGAAACAAACAAAAAACAAAAACAAAAAGACCCAATAATAATAATAATAATAATAATAATAATAATAATAACAGAAGGGGGTGGGGGTTGATCCAAGAGCTGGAATTCCAAAAAGAAATAAAGGGCTTTGGACAAGAGAGAGAATAGAGGATATAATTGCCTTTTTCCCATTATCAAATTGTGGTGTTCTTGATTCGAGACACTGGTTTGTATGTCTAAGGTATTGTTCATGCACACTAAAGCCAATATATATTATACAGAGAAAGTTGGGCAAAACAGCAGAAAAGTAGGAAACAAATATGAACAACAAAGTGCAGACTACCTTAAACAAAATAATGTAGCCCGAGTATTAGACCAAAATAGAATAGTAGAACAAAAGGAAACCAATAAATTCACTAATCCAGGCCACCCCCAAAGCTACCGTGCTTCTCGTGCTACAACCCAAAGCCTCGACCATCACAACCCACATCATGAGTAAAACCTATCTTGCTTGTGCTGTGATATATGAGGTGGCGGTGGTGGTGGTGGTGGTGGCAGTGGAGAAAATGGAAAAGGCGGTGGAGCTAGTATTCCTTTGCCATCCCTAGGATCCATAGCATTGCGACCCTGCACCGGTTCCATCACCTTGTTTATAGAAGGGGGAGGAATATTTGATGGCAAAACTCCCACGTTTTGTCCCTTGTCCCCATCCTGGAAGAATAAATGCCTTCCTTGAGGATCTGACATGTTTGCAAAACCATCCACAAGTCCTTGAGCCGTGGATTCAAAGGGCACACCAGCTGGTCCCACATTCCAGGGCCGCGGAAAACCCTCAAAATTCATTCCCACCACTGGACCTGGTGGGAAACCCAAAAGTGACCCCTGTTCCGATCCAACCTCTGGTGCTGAATCTGGTCTCATCATCTCGTAGGGAGCTCCATAAAATGGATGAGATCCTTCAGGTGGAAAAGGAGGGTAACTGAATGGAGGGGAAGCCAGAACCGGATTTGAATTCACTGGCAATGCAAAAATAGGTGGTTGATGGCCATGCATAGGAGAGTAATCGAGGAATGGGGTCTCCGATAGAATTCCTTGCCCCCCCTGTGTGTCAAAGCTCTGCTGAGGGAAATGGTTCTGGGGGCCAGGCCTCTCAAAACTCTGTACACTGTTGTTGTCTGATTGTGGTTCTGATGGATGATTTTGAACTTGCCCAAAATATGGCGCTGGTGGAAGCTTTGGTTGTATGATTGGCCAGGGAGGTTGTTGCTTCCTAGGTTGTGGGTATCGAGCACTGTCTTCACTATCATGGACCTGGGAACTTAAATTAGGAGAAAAAACTGGCCTTGATGGTGCTGAAGCTGTCGATTGTTTGGCACTGGAAGCCTCCAACTCATTTCCATCTTTCTCTGCATTGTGCGGAAGGAGCTCAGCATGGGTCTCATGAATATGAGATTCAAATTCAGCCTTTTTTAGAAAGGACTTGAGACATTGAGGAGCCGCACAGACCAAGATCCCTTCCATCATTTTGATGGTTTGAATCTTCTGAATACGTTCATCACAGCTGTGTAACAGAAAACACAAGAAGCGATTGCATAGATTATTCATCAATCAATTTTCTTTTTTTGCATTCTAGTGCAAATAAAAATTGTAACAAATGACTGATCAATCCTCTGCACAAGTTTGCAAATAAAAATCTATGGTTCGCTCGCACATGCTGGCTTTGACAAGCTGATAGTTTCAGATGGAAGCTCACAGTATCTGGGTAATTGCGGTTTGAAAATTATGAAATTCATGCACGAGTAACAATTTCAATAATCTCTAATTGATCATGTCAATGTCAACCCCCTTCTGCAACCACTAAGCAGATATAAGATGTACCTGAGTCTGACCGCTCTCCAGACCATTAATATATAGATAGGTTTTGATAAAATACGGACAATCCAATTCGCACTGACAAACTGTTGAAAGATATTTCTGAAAATATCCCTTGCTGAAAAAAAAAGGTCCTGAAATATTTTGAAAGTCAGGAACACGAGTGGATAGAGCAAGCATTGAGCCGAGAACCTACGGTAATGAACTGCAATATAAATCATCAAGAGGAAACAAATGTGCAAGGCACATAAGAAATCTTCCATCTGGAATGAATGTTCCTTAAATCAATTATCAATATCAAGTATAAGACAAATATCCAATAACATAGAAAATATTGAACATGGCCTTACAGATAGCAGATAGAATCACTCCTTGCACATTCTAGACAGAAAGCATGGTCACAAGGGCTCTGCAAGAACATAAAAAATTAGTGAGTTACCATTCCTCTCTTGTTCACTATGAGGTTCAAAAATATTTTGTATACAGAGGTTGAGATGTGCATTGGTGAATGGCCTTCCAAATGGCACAGGGGGTGGTTGGAGCATCATAGGAGGGATTGTAAGAAATCCGGGTATTTGGAGTTACAAAGGTGCTGTGAGAGTTTACCAATTTGCTTATTTAAAAAAACAAAACACAAACATTAGTAGCTTATCTGCCACTGAAAGATCACAATTCCAAAGATGCAGTGCTCGATAGTAAGTGTGCAGTATACGGAGATATTTATATTTTGTTGGATCCTTGAAGCAGCTTGCAAATGACGCATAAGACACAGGATCAAGCTTAGCAAAAGAGGCAGTCCACTAACTACATTTTTTTCTTTTTTTTCTGAATTTCCTGCTTCACAAGATCAAGATTAAGTCATGTTGTGTTCACACAATTCCTTACAAGGAAGTTATCTTTAAGAACAGAAGAATTTCCTTTTACCCCTCCAATATTAACTGTATATCTATAGATAAAATGACAAGAACGTTAATACCATTCCACTAAACTCCCTTAACTAAGATTTGAAACAATGTTAAAGCTTAAGAAGAAGAAGAATGACATAGCGAGGCTTAGAGCAGGAAAAAGGAAGAGTAAATGCACGTACCAGGCGTCCATACATAGCTATAGGAAAATCACAACGGACACAAAAATGAACCCGCTCACCAAGCTGGCGACGGGACCTACGACCTACAGTCTTAATGAGTGAAGCAGCAGTTTCTGAGCCAAGACCCTTGGCAACAGGAAGATCTGCAAGGATTAGGTGGTCAGGGCATGCAACTGTCACAGAGTCCACTGGAACGGGCTTTGCCCCTGCGCCCCCTTCTAAGGACGGAACACTTCTCAGCCGGATCTGAAGCATCTTCATAGAACTGATTCCTCCACTTTACTCAATGCTAACCGCAAAATAGATCAGTTTCAAGTCTGCAACTGAGGAAATAAATTCGGAATCAAATCTTCCCTGCTTCTACGGAAGAATGACATACAATTTAATGAATGACTGTTAAAGATACAAAACATGATCATTAATGAAATATATATTTCCTAAATGATGAACGTCAATCATATTTCCAACTCAATAACTACAGCTATTGCCAGCCAGATATTGCCAATCAAGACAATGTTTGGCTCGGATTTTATATACCAGAGTCAGTTGCACTTTGCTTTACGACTAGAAGAACAGCCCATCCTTCTTAATAGAGTAGCAAGGAACTTCATACTGGACCTGCCCTAATCCGCCACCCTTGTGTGGCAAATGATGTTCTGCTTCGCAGATCGGAGAATCAGGAGAGAATTCTCATGGAATTTTGGAGCAAATTCACAAGGAATCCTACCAAGCCTTATTACAATGCAACAACAACACATCATTTCTGTCTCCCAAACTCAGCAAACCTTGTTAAGACGCTCCAGAAACATCCAATCCCAATCTTGTCATATAAAGCACTCACCAGATTTTGGTTAAAAATGCTCCCACACACATCTAATTCCTGCTTGCTTACTTAAAGCACATGGTGATAAAAGGCCGAAGGCAGTGTGGTGGCTTGAACCAGTGAAATCTGGAACAATCAATTTAGTCTAAGAAAATTATTAGTGCAATCACACCACCTTGCTTGTGTGGTAGTATTTGCTCTTCTTGAAATTTTTAAAGATATTCGCATAATATATTATTCCATTAAGTAAAAAGACAAATGCAAATAATCAATCCAATGTTTAGATTTTATTAATTTAATTAATTAATTTATTTATTTATTTATATATATATATATATCATAGATGCTCTAGAGACACCCTCCATCTTATGTAAAAAGTTTTCTCGCGTTTTCTCAAAATTGAGTCCTTGTGCTCTTGCCTCTTTATCAGTCTGGGTGAACTGGTTGTTTAGTCATCTGATCTGATAACTAGTATTGCCTCCCTGCCCAGCTCTATCAGCACTCAGCAAGCCCTTTCTTTTGCAATACTTAATAAAGTCTCTCAAGGCCCAATTATCATTACAACCTTCTATACCATAGAATTCGGCCTTCGGGGTAAACCCGGCGGCTTCTATGAGGAAGGCAGCACAAATAAGTCATAATGACCCAAAAACTAATTATAAGATTCAAAAACCAGAAACCAAAGTAGACAAATAAGTCGTAATGACCCGAAAATCATCTGCTTCTCACGTTCCGTGAATAGCCGATTAATTATAAGATTCAAAAACCATAAACCCAATTAGACAAAATGTACAGTAACCTTCATGGCTGCTAAAAAGAAAGAAATTCGTTTTCCTCCTAAACTGCCAATATACAGAAAACAAGATTAAATAAAAAAGTTCACAATTGAACCCATATAATAGGGAAGGCCGACAAGAAGACCCGAGACGAGCAGGCAGTTGTAATGTAACAATTCTGTTATGGACAATGCACCTTATATTGCATAAGCCACTGCATACTCACAAGTATGATGGGCTCCACACTAATATTAAATGTGAAGCTCACTATACTTGTGAGTATCCGTGCAGGAATAGTATTATATTCCCAAATCAATCGACCCTCGAAAAAAGCATTAGATGAAATCCATTCTATTATATTTAATATAGATAAAATAACAAATTGTAATTTCTTCCATTGTTTCTTAAAAAATTGGAACGTATCAAAACACAGAGAGATAAACATCAATAGAGACATTGAGTTCTTTCTAAACCGACAAAATTATCACCAGTAGACTGGGAAAACCTACATAAATTTAAGGTTCCAAGTGATAAACATCAATAGAGACATTGAGTTCTTTGTAAAACGATAAAATTATCTCCACTAGACTGGGAAAACCTACATAAATTTAAGGTTCCAAGGGATAAACATCAATAGAGACATTGAGCTCTTTGTAAAACGACAAAATTGTCACCAGTAGACTGGGAAAACCTACATAAATTTAAGCTTCCAAGTGTAAAAGCCCAAATAGGAGTCATATCACAATATTATAGATACATACATTTCCGAATAATAAACATATCGATACAAATATATGTATCCGCAAGCTGACATAGAAACAGACATATATGAAGTGTTCCATGTATTAAAAAAAACGTATAAAACAAAATCAAATTGAGTTTCGTTAAATATGTTCTAAATTCAGAATCTGGAACTTACAGGAGGAGCGGCTTCGCTTGATTCTCCGAAATCGTCCTTCGGAAAACCTAAGGTTTTGCGGTGCGACGACGATGAGCGTTGATTGTAATTGCGTTCGCTCCGACGGGATCACTGGTGCTTCGTTTGAATCTCCGAATTCTTCCTTCGGAAAACCTAAGGTTCGAAGGTGGAAATGGCTCGACGACGATTTCGTGCTCAGAAGCCTCGCACCTACTATTCCGAACGACCTGTTTGGATGTTGAATTTCCGCATCGATTTTTACTGTAAAAAGAAAATGAAAGTAAAGAGAGAGCTTGCTTTAATTTGGTCCGGCTGTTTCTCTGTTTTTTAAAGGTTAGTTTAAGGGCTCCATTGCAATTCGCAAAGTTAATTTTTTATTTTTTTTATTTTTTTAATTAAAAAGTTAAATTAAATTTAAAATAGATTGTTTAGTAGTTTAATTTTTAAACTAATTTTTTTAAAGTTTAGTTGTTTGGGTAAAAAATTATAATTTTTATTTTTTGTTCAAAGTGAACGATTTTACCAGTCTATATATTTGATACTAACAATTATATATAGTTGGTAGTGATAATAAATAAGTTATTTTTTAAAAGTAGTAGAAGTTTGAACAAAATATTTTGAGAATTTGTATTTTAATTTAATTTTTTAATTTTTTAATTTTTTTGCCTTTTTATTTACTAAACGAGTAACTTTAATTTTTTGATATTTTTAACTAAAAAATCAAAAAGTCTAAATGAAAATACTTTTTAAATTGCTCTCAAGTTTTAAAAATAAAAACACTTAACCTTTTTTAATATTTTTTTTATTTTTAATAATTTTTACTTTTAATCCAAGCAAGCCTGTTTTTAAAATTTTTCTCAGTACGACAATTTAAAAAAAACTAAAGAACATAAAAAAGGCCACCAGCAGAAAACCTAGGCTTAAACACTATAAAAACAATTAAAAATACCTATATATCTGTTAAGAAATACATTTTTGGTTACTCAAAAATATTATGCATACTTATTTGAATTTATTTTTTTCCTTGACAAAACTAAAACCAATTAATTTTTTTTTTAATGTTTGGATCCATTTTAGATTTAAAGGAACTATTTCTTGATTCTATTTAGAATCGATAAAGAAGTGAAAAGCACAAAATGCATAGTGCATTGATAATGGAAGATTTGAAAGATTATGAGATTTATAAAAAGGAATAAGTTTGCATTATATTTGATTTAAGTAATTATCATTCTTTTAAAACTTGGCTGTTTTTGAAAAGATATTTCAAAATGGCTTATTTTCCTTTCCAAATCATTTAAATCTAACCTAATTTAAAGTCCCATATATCCAATCATTGAAAAGGTTAATTTTAAAAACATGGTTCACGAAGTCTTCTTCAATAGAAAATTAATTTAGTGTCGTTTAAGTTTACTATTCTTTGTTTATCTTTTTAAGAAATTATTTACTCCATAATTCAAACTTTTCTGATGAGATTGTGTTTACACTATAATTCATATTTTCTGTCGAAGATATTATTTTCTATCCAAATGACTTGTTAATTTTTATATAGAATTGATAGAAAATAGTTATATATTTAAAATGTCCATATTAAATAATTTAAAAAATAACAAGTGACAATCACATGGTAATTAATAGAAATTATAACAGAACAATATTTGACATTGTAAGAGGGAGTCTTGTTTTAATTTAGTTATAAGTAGTTATTAGTGGTTCTTGAAAATTATTAGTGGTTATGGAATTTGTTATATAAATAAGCATATTTAAATCATTGTAAAGATACATACTCATCAATTCAAGCCATGCCCTTTTATCTTTTCCTTATTTTAGCATTTTATCTTTTATCTTTATTTATACTTTTATTTTTGCTTAGGAGTAGTATAATGTAGATGATTTTCGATCTCCAAAAATCTTAAAGAGAGAATGCTCAATATTTGCCGAGCAGTCGTTGTTGGAAAATAAATGGGTTTTGAATTTTTTGAACATGGTTTTAGTTAACTTTGGAGCTAAATAACTTTGGATTAGATTATTCTTTTTTGATGATTCCAAATCCTAATATGTTCATCTCCATGAGTAGTTTATCATGAATTTTATGGCATTTAAAACTGTTAATGGGTGAATGAGAAATTGACTCCAAAAGTGTGCTATGAAAGTGACAAAATAATGGTAACAAGAACCTATCCCACATTACTTGAGAATGAAAATGTTGGGTTTCCAAGCAACTATAAAAAGGGTTTCAATCCCACATTGGTGGAGAAAAACTTTGTTGAGTGGCTTATATAACCTAGGTTGGAGATAAAGGGTTGGCCATTTGGGTCATCCCAACTTTTGTTGAGGAAGAGTTATGGACAAAGTTTAACTTGGTCCATTGAACCACACGGGCGCGCCGCCGCCCGACTAGTCAAGCCGGGTCGGATTAACCTTTATCGTTTTACTAAAAATTTATTTATTTAAATTTTTGAATTTAAATATTAATTATTTAAATTTAATGTTACCGTTATCGAACCGTTAAAGGGTTAAGTTCGGAGCCGTTGGAGTCTGAACCATTGAGTCGGTTTGGAATGGTTCGTGTCTGTTGGGCGGTTTAACCGCCGAACCGAATCGGGTTCGTGACTGTTGGGTCAATTTGAATAGGCACCAGTTTAGCCTTTTTAAAAGGCTGCTGCTCTACCAATTGGTTCCCGTTTTAATATACAAAAACAACGTTCTAAAATCCTTCCTCTTCTCCTGTGCTTCTGCCTTTGTTCCATCTCTATATTCCCGAGTTCTAAAGAGAGATAAAAACACAATTTGCGTTCGTCGAAGGATCAGATTGCTGTGCTGCTTCTGATTCTTGAAAATTATTGTATCTTGGGAGACATACGCTGCCAACTCGAAATACCGAAGCAATGGCATTTTTGTCTTAAAGACATCGTGTCAAACACGAGTCTCAATCAACCATTACTATCGACATTCTTCGTATAACATCCTTCCTCTTCTCCTGTGCTTCTGCCTTTGTTCCATCTCTGTATTTCGGAGTTCTAAAGAGAGATAAAAACACAATTTGCGTTTGACGAAGGATCAGATTGCTGTGCTGCTTCTGATTCTTGAAAATTGTTGTATCCTGAGAGACATATGCTGCCAACTCGAAGTACCGAAACAATGGCGTTTTTGTCTTAAGGATATCGTGTCAAACACGAGTCTCAATTAACCATTACTATCGACATTCTTCATATTTGGTATTTTTCGTTTTCTGTTATGTTCCAGCAGATTTATTTCCTATCTAATTAGTTTTCTGCATTAAATTCATTTATGTTCATACAGTTTATAGACCGATTGCTTTATAAAAATAAATAAACAGTTTATTTTACTGTTTTCTTTATTACCTATTAATATATATATCCAACAATCTTAAGACACAAAAATCAATAAATAGTCTTTTAATATATATTTATTCTGTTTGATTAATAGGTTTAACTAATCTGTTTAGTCTTTAACAGATTGTTTAATTAATCTAAAACGGATTAATTAATTTGTTTTTAAAATCTGTTTATTATATTATATGTCTCGGCAGCCTTTCAAAACAGTTTAATTGTTTTTCTAAAACAGTTTCATATTACAATTTATTTTAGTTTTAATTACAGTAATTTAATTCAGTAATTGTTTCGGTATTATTCATTTTGTGAATTAATTACATATATATTGTCCTAATCTGTTCTGTACAGATTATTTAAATACTAAAACAGTTTTTCTTGTATTGTTTTTGTAATATTAGAAAATTAAAATATGGCATCTGAAAATATTGAAATTACTGTTGTGATCCCAACCCCTTTCCCGGTTATGCTTTCAGTGATACCGGCTGTCACTACGACTGTTCCGGTGAATTATGGAAAAAAGCCAGAGAAGTTTAATGAAATTGAATTTAAAAGATGGCAACAGAAAATGTTGTTCTATCTTACTACTCTCAATCTGGTTAGATTCCTACGTGAAAATGCTCCGGTAATAACTGAAGGTGAATCTGACCAATAAGCGGTTGCTGCTGTGGATGCATGAAAATATGCTGACTTCTTATGTCGAAATTATATTCTCAATGGATTGGACAACACGCTGTATAATGTGTATAGTCTAGTTAAGACGGCAAAGGAACTGTGGGAATCTTTGAATCGCAAATAAAGACAGAGGATGCGGTGTGAAGAAATTCGTCGTTGGAAAATTTTCAAATTATAAGATGGTGGATTCAAAGCCACTTATTGGACAAGTGCAGGATCTCCAACTTATCATGCATGACATTCATGCAGAATGTATGTTTCTGAGTGAATCTTTTCAGGTTGCTGCTATTATTGAGAAATTACTGCAGGGCTGGAAAGATTTCAAGAATTACTTGAAGCATAAGCTCAGGGAGATGAAATTGGAAGAGCTGATTGTCTGATTGAGGATAGGGGAAGACAACCGCAAGTCTGAGAGGAAGACCGGAATGGAGTCCAAGGAAAATGTTGTGGAACAGGCGCTTAAGGTCAACAACAAGAAGAGAAAGCATGTTGGTGACAAAGGTGGGGACTCCAAAAGACTCAAATTTAAGGGCAAGTGTTACATCTGTGACAAGCCCAGGCATCGAGCAAAGGACTGTGCAAGAAGAATGCCCAAGCCAACGTGACTGAAGTGGATAACCTTTCTACTGGGGTGGATGACATCAATCTTTCTGCCGTTGTATCTTAAACAAATCTTGTTGGGAATCCCAGAGAATGGTGGGTGAACACTGGAGCTACTCGCCACATTTGTTCAGACAAACAGATGTTCGCCACTTATCAGACGATAGATGGAGAACAGCTGTATATGGAAAATTCTTCTACTTCAAAGGTGGAAGGTCAGGGAAAGGTTATTCTGAAGATGATTTCAGGGAAGGAACTCACGCTCAACAACGTGCTGCATGTGCAAGACATTCGCAAGAACTTAGTTTCTGGGTCTCTGTTGAGCAAGAATGGATTTAGGCTAGTGTTTGAGTCTGATAAATTTGTACTCACAAAAGGTGGAATGTTTGTGGGTAAGGGGTATCGACATACAATCTATTTAAATTGAATGTAATGGTTGTTGTACCAAAACTTACTATTGCTATGAATAACAATAATGCATCTTCTGCTTATAATGTTGAGGCCTCTTTATGGCATGGTAGATTAGGACATGTTAATTATAATTCTCTGTGTAGATTAATTAACAATAATTGCCTGCCTAAATTTGATATTGATCTAAATCACAAATGTGACATTTGTGTAGAGACGAAATTAGCTAAGACTACTTTCCATTCTGTTGAAAGAAATACAGAACCTCTGAATTTAATTCACAGTGATATTTGTGATTTTAAATCAATTTAAACAAGAGGTAGTAAAAAATATTTTATTACTTTTATTGACGATAGCACTAGATATTTTTATATCTATTTACTTAGAAGCAAAGATAAAGCTTGGATATGTTTATTCTATATAAGAATGAAGTTGAAAATCAACTTGGGAAGAAGATCGAAGCTCTAAGGACCGATAGAGGTGGTGAATATGAATCGCCTTTTGGTGAATTCTATTCACAGCATTGTATAATTCATCAAACCACTGCACCTTATTCTTCACAGCAAAATGGTGTTGTTGAACGGAAGAATAGAACATTAAAGGATATGATGAATGCTATGTTGATTAGTTCTGAACTACCTCAAAATTTGTGGAGAAAATCTGTTCTTTCAGCTAATTATATTCTTAATAAGATACCCCACAAGAAGACGAATAAGACACCTTATGAATTGTGAAAATGTCGAATGAGTACCTACAAATTCTTAAAAGTGTGGGGTGGTTTGGCAAAGGTAGCAGTGCCTACGCCAAAGATGTCAAAATTGGGACATAAAATCGTTGACTGTGTATCATCGGTTATGCTAATAATAGTAGTTGCTTATCGATTTCTGATTCACAAATCTAAAATTTCAGATATGTATGCTAATACTATTATTGAGTCAAGAAATGCAGTATTTTTTGAACATGTATTTCCTTGTAAATCTGGATAAGAGACAAATTACATAAGCAGAATTTATGACACTGCTCAAAGTTGTGATCATGATGAAGACCAGGAAGAAGAAGATGCAGAACCTAAACGTAGCAAACGAGCTAGAACATTCAATTCTTTTGGTCCAGATTTTCTAACCTATTTGTTAGAAAATGAGCTTCGAACTTATAAGGAGGCGTTGTCCAGTACTGAAGCCCCTTTATGGAAAGAGACTGTAAACAGCGAGATTGAATCCATCGTTCAGAATCACACATGGAAATTGGTGGATCTTCCACCCGGTTGTAAACCGCTTGATATAAATGGATATTCAAGAGAAAGATAAATGCGGATGAATCAATTGACAAGTATAAAGCAAGACTTGTGGTCAAATGACACAGACAAAAGGAAGGTCTTGATTACTTTGACACATATTCACCAGTCACAAGAATAATGTCTATACGCGTGCTAATTTCTATAGCTGCGCTATTTACTCTGGATATACATCAAATGGATGTGAAGACGGCATTCTTGAATGGTGAAATGAATGAAGAGATTTACATGGAACAACCAGGAGGGTTTTTTGTTCCTGGACAAAAAAATAAAGTTTGTAAGCTCATCAAATTTCTTTATGGTTTAAAACAAACGCCAAAGCAATGACATGAGAAATTTGACAACACTATGATGTCAAATGGGTTGAAGACAAATAAATGTGATAAGTGTGTCTATGTTAAAAGCACAGACAAAAGATATATCATCACTTGTCTTTATGTTGATAATACGCTCATCGTAGGTAGTGATGATCAAATGATCAAATCTACTAAGAAAATGTTAAACAAACAGTTTGACATGAAAGATTTGAGAGTGGAAGATGTTATTTTAGGAATGACAATTTTTAAAACATCTGAAGGATATGCTTTGTCTCAATAACATTACATTGAAAAAATACTTGGTAAATTCTCCAAGGAAGAAGACCATCCTACAAGGACGCTGGTAGATGTAAATCTACATCTATCCAAGAATATGGGTGAAAGCATATCTCAATTAGAATATTCTAGGATTATTAGGAGTCTAATGTACGTAATGAATTGCACACGACCAGATATAGCATATGCAGTGAGTAAATTAAGTAGATACACAAATAACCCAAGGGAAGACCGCTGAAAGGCAATAGTTCGGGTTCTTAGATATCTAAGATACACCCGTAACTACAAATTGTGTTATACCAGATATCCAACTTTTTTGGAAGGCTATTGTGATGCCAACTAGATATCTGATACAAAAGTCTCAAAATCCACAAGTGGATATGTCTTCACTTTCGGAGGTGCAGATGTGTCTTGGAATTCTTCCAAACTGACATGCATTGCTAGGTCAACAATGGAAGCTGAGTTCATAACTTTACATAAAGCTGGAGAAGAAGCAGAATGGCTACGCCATTTCTTAGAAGATATTCTAGTGTGGCCTAAACCTGTGCCAGCAATTTGCATTCATTGTGATAGTCAATCTGCAATTGGAAGGACACCGAGTAATTTGTGCAATGGTAAGTCACGACATATACGTCGTAGACACAATACCATTAAACAACTGCTCTCAAGTGGAATTATATCCATTGACTACATAAGGTCAAAAGATAACATCTCGGATCCGTTAACCAAAGGTTTGACTAGAGAGCAAGTGAATTTCTTACCGAGGGGAATGGGACTAAAGCCTACTACTAAAGAGACACCTTAATGGCAACCCAACCTAGCTGACTGGAGATCTAAGATTTAGGTTTAATGGGACAACCGAATTATGTGTGACTCTAGGGGAATCACTAGGGAGATTGACTCTTATCCCTTTCTATGATGAACTAGTAATGTCTGCAACGTGTTTAAGGATAAGTTATGCTTTTAATAATTCTTATACCTTGAATATCCAAGTGGGGTATGGCAGGATACTGTTAATAAGAATCACCTATATGAGTGTGAACTGGGCCGGTTCTATGAGAATTTTTAAAGCAAAATTCTCTGGAGCACTCATGAATGATTAGGCATGTTCAGAGCCGAAATAAACACAACCGTGCGAATCAAGCTGTGTTAGAAAGATTCTGTGTGAACTCTATTGGCTTGACTTACACAAACGGCTGAACAGTTCAAGACATCATGTTCACTGATTAGCCAATAAGTCCGATAGTTTCTCACAAGTGAATGTTCAAAACCAAAAGCTACCTATCTTATGCAGAAATTTTCTTTTATTGAACTCTCTTTATGTCTGCATCTTGTTGCAATTCTTTTTCCTTCAAATTCCATTCATGTGGGGGATTGTTGAAAAATATATGGGTTTTAAATTTTTTGAACATGATTTTAGCTAACTTTGGAGTTAAATAACTTTGGATTGGATTAATCTTTTTTGATGATTCTAAATCCTTATATGTTCATCTCAATGAGTAGTTTATCGTGAATTTTACGACATTTAAAACCGTTAACGGGTGAATGAGAAATTGACTCCAAAAGTGTGCCATGAAAGTTGACAAAATAATGGTAACAAGAACATATTCCACATTGCTTTGGAATGAAAATATTGGGTTTCCAAGCAACTATAAAAAGGGTTTCAATCCCACATTAGTGGGGGAAAATTTTGTTGAGTGGCTTATATAGCCTAGATTGGAGATAAAGGGTTGGCCATTTGGGTCATCCCAACTTTTGTTGGGGAATGAGTTATGAACAAAGTTTAACTTGGTTCATTGAACGACACGCGCGCGCATCGCCGCTGCCCGGCCGGCCGTGCCATGTCGTGCCAGGCTCGGGTCTGTGGTCCGCAGGTTGCGTACCGGGTTGGATCAACCCTTATCTTTTTACTGAAAATTTATTTATTTAAATTTTTGAATTTAAATATTTGTTAGATCTACGCAACCTAAGTGGGGGATGAATTGGGTCTTTTCTTTTAAAAAAAAAATTAAAATTTTTTAAAATCTTTTAATATCGCAATAAAGCAAAGTATGCAAGTATATAATCAATGCAAATATTAAAAGATGAGGGATAGAGAAATAAAACCAGACATCAGGAATTTATAGTGGCTCGGCTTTATCCTAGCCTACATCCACTCCTCAAGATTTTTCTTGAGTATTTTCACTGTTCAGAATACTTTCGAGCATATTTCAAGCCTTTAAAAGCTTCAAGATTCCACTTGAACTATCTGAATGTTTACGAGAACATTCACAAGTCTATTATAGCTTCAAGAAGATCCTATGAAAATAAGCTCATGTTTTTTTCTAATCTCTCTTGAATTTTTCTTTGATGAGTTTCACTCACTCACTCAAAGGCTAACAAGGTGACTCACCATTGATTACAATAAATAAAATGTAATGAATAAAGAACACTTACTCTATTTACAAGATTGATTTACAATAAATGAAATGGTAAAGAGAGATGAGGAACAAGAACATGAGTTGCAGCAATAAATAT
>JAOTRH010003794.1:0-24038 GCA_034768845.1 Heliamphora exappendiculata
ACAGAGTGGCAGCGTTCAGGATGCAGGTCTTTACAGAGCTGGTGGAGACTGCTATGAAAGTGGAGGATACTCTAAACAAGACGCGCAGAGACAGGGACAGTAGGGGTAAGTCAGATGGGGGACGTACACAGTTCCAGGGACGCAGGGACAAGCGTCGGCGGACACCTGGTCTGAGTTCGCACCCAGTGGGGTCGTATCCGCCACAGTCTTCTATATCCACGCCTCCCATAGCTTCAACGGGAAGGTCAAACCAGAGAGGGCCTCTTTGTCATAGATGCCAGCGGCCAAGAAATCGTGCGGCTGAGTGCAGGAGTGCAACGCCTGTTCAGACACAGCCGCAGTCGCAGGCTCAAGGGAGAGGGCTAGTGATATGTTTTGAGTGCGGCCAGTCTGGGCATATCCGTAGGGACTTCCTCGAAGGAGGGAATATGCAGAGTACAGCAGGCGCATCAGCTGTTCCATCTGCCCAGGGACGACAGATGTATCAGCAGCCAAGAGCTCAGACGTCCAGATTTGCAGAGGGGGATGCATCAGTGTAGTCGGGTAGACACTCGGCAGTTCAGAGCTGCAACGGACCGGCCAGAGCTTATATTCTTGCAGATCCTAGTTCTTCCAGAGCACTGGTCGTACTCGATGCAGTTGCTACCACCTCCGTGATCAGAGGTACTCTTCTAGTCTTTAGAACATGGGCCAGTGTTCTTATCGACACTGGAGCATCACATTCATTTATATCTGCTTCTTTCGCGTCTGCATTAGGATTGCAAATGGATTGGTTGAGTGGTACTATGTGCGTGGAGACCCTAGTGAGTGGGAATGTGAAGTTGAGTCTTGTCTGTAGATCCTGCGTATTAGAGGTCGCCGGTCGTTGTTTAGAATTTCACCTTGTTATCCTAGACATGACCACGTTTGATGTCATCCTAGGGATGGACTGGCTGACCACCTATCGTGCCTTCATCGATTGCGATCGACGGAGGGTAACGATTTGTACCCCAGCGGGAGATTGCTTTTGTTTTGTGGGAGACCGGGAGGAGGGTTTGAGGTCTATGCCAGGCGTTGTGCGGAACCAGGGCAACCTGGGTTCTCTTTTTGCAGCCCTTATGTTGGATGAGGAGGTGGGAGTTCACAGAGAGTTACCTCCAGTGGTGTGCGACTATCCTGATGTCTTTCCCGATGATTTGTATGAGTTGCCACCGAGCCATGATGTAGAGTTCTCTATTGATCTAGTTCCCGGAGCTGCTCCCATATCCATACCGTCCTATCGCTTTGCACCTGTTGAGTTGCATGAACTCAACGTACAGTTACAGGAGTTGCTGGACAGAGGGTTTATCTGTCTGAGTACTTCGCCGTGGGGAGCTCCTGCTCTTTTTGCAAAGAAGAATGATGGACCCTTACATCTATGTATCGATCACAGAAAACTGAATCAGGTGACAGTGAAGAATAGATATCTGATGCCGAGGATAGATGACTTGTTTGATCAGCTGCAGGGTTCGAGTTGCTTCTCGAAGATTGACTTGCGATCAGGATATCACCAGCTGAGGATTAGGAACGAGGACATAGCGAAGACCGCCTTCCGGACTCGCTATGGTCACTACAAGTTTCTGGTTATGCCGTTCGGTCTAACGAATGCGCCAGCTACGTTCATAGGTCTGATGAACCAGATCTTTCATCCATTCTTAAACAGCTATGTGATAGTGTTTGTGGATGATATTCTGATATATTCACCCACTAGGGAGGTACACGAGGATCACTTACGGATCGTCCGACAGACTTTGAGAGAGCATCTCTTGTACGCGAAGTACGAGAAGTGCGAGTTCTGGATGACTGAGGTGAGATTTTTGGGACACGTAGTATCGACAAATGGGGTGGCTGTGGATTTGTCAAAGACTGATGCTGTGACATGTTGGGAGCGACCGAATAGTGTCTTTAAGATACGTAGTTTTCTGGGTCTAGCCGGCTACTATCGACGGTTCGTGAAGGATTTTGGTAAACTCGCTGCACCGATGACGCATTTGACGCGAAAGGGAGTTGTGTTTTCTTGGAGTGAGTCTTGTGAGTCAGCTTTCCAGGAGCTGAAGACGAGGTTGACTAGTCCGCCAGTGTTGATCATTCCAGAGCGAGGCGTGGGGTATACTGTATACTGTGATGCTTTATATGACGGTCTCGGATGTGTTCTGATGCAGGAGGGTAAGGCTGTAGCCTACGATTTTTGATAATTGAAGACGCACGAGCAGAACTATCCTATGCATGATTTGGAGTTAGTAGCCATGGTCTTCGCTTTGAAGACATGGCGTCACTATATTTATGGCGAACATTTCGAGGTTTTATCCAATCACAAGAGCTTAAAATACCTATTTTTGCATAAGGACCTAAACTTGCGCCAGCGACGTTGGATGGAGTTATTGGAGGACTACGACTTTGACTTGTAGTACCGTCCTGGGAAGGCCAACGTGGTGGCTGATGCTCTCAGCAGGAGATCTCACGGGTTGTTAGCTTCTGTGGCTATACGTGAGTGGGACATACTTGCAGATATTGGGGAGTTTGATTTGTGCCTCAAGGAGATCACGACGGGTGCCACCTTGTTTTCTGTAGTGACTCGACCAGCGTTGATAGCACGTGTGCTAGAGGTCCAGCAGACAGACCAGGAGGCTTAGATGATACGAGACCGCGTTGCTAGTGGCGAGGATACATCATGATGGATTATAGGTTCTGATTAGAGTTTGAGGTTGGCAGGCAGGTTGTTTGTGCCAGAGTCATGCCGAGCTGAGTTGTTACATGAATGTCATCATTCTCGTCTTGCCGTGCATCTAGGAGGCACGAAGATGTACAATGACCTTCGTCGTCAGTTTTATTGGACAGGGATGAAGAGAGACATGATCCAGTTTGTTTCCCGATATCTCACTTGTCAGCAGGTAAAGGCGGAGCGCCCAGAAACTGGCAGGGTTGCTACAGTCGTTGCCTATATCAGAGTGGAAGTGGGAGCACGTCACGATGAACTTTGTGTCAGGACTTCCTCGGTCACCTGGGGGACACAATGTCGTGTGGGTTGTGGTTGATAGGTTGACGAAGTCTGCACACTTTCTCCCCATCCGAGTGAGGGATTCGATGGAACGAATGAGTGGCTTATATGTCAGAGAGATAGTTCGGTTGCATGGAGTACCTGTATCCATTGTTTTAGACACAGACCCGCACTTCACATCGCGCTTTTGGCAGAGTCTCCAGAAGGTCTTGGGGACAAGCTTGATGTTCAGCACTGCCTTTCACCCCCAGATGGATGGTCAGTCTGAGAGGACTATACAGATTCTGGAGGATATGCTGAGGGCTTGTGTCCTTGATTTCAGAGGTTCGTGGGAGGATCATCTACCGTTGGCAGAGTTTACATACAATAACAGCTATCAGTCAAATATTGGGATGGCACCGTATGAAGCTTTGTATGGTAGACCGTGTAGATCACCAGTGTGTTGGACAGATGTGGGGAAGACCACAGTCTTGGGACCAGACATGGTGAGGGAGACGACAGAGAAGGTTGTTGTGATTCGCCAGTGCCTACTGACAGCGCAGAGCCGCCAGAAGAGTTATGCAGATCAGAGGAGGTGACCTTTGGAGTTTGTAGTGGGGGATCACGTGTTTCTGAAGGTCTCGCCACGTAGAGGTTTGATGAGATTTGGTCATAGTGGGAAGCTATCACTGCGCTTCATTGGACCATTTGAGATCCTTGACAGGGTTGGAGAGGTTGCTTACCATTTGGCTTTACCAACTCAGTTAGCATCTGTGCACAACGTGTTTCACGTTTCTATACTTCGGAGGTACGAGCCTGATCCTTCTCACGTGTTAGATTGGACAGAACTACAAATTGATGAGGATGTCACTTATGAGGAGCGTCCAGTGAGGATTCTTGACACAAAGGAACGGGTATTGCGGGGCAGGACTATTGTGTTTGTCAAGATCTTATGGCATCATCACGGGGATGAGGAAGCTACATGGGAGCTTGAGTCTGAGTTGCGTGATAGATACCCAGACCTTTTTACCTTGTGACCTTGCTGTGAATTTTGGGGACGAAATTCCTTAAGAGGGGGGAGAGTTGTGAGACCCGAACCCGTCTCTTTTTTTAGACTTATATGTAAATGATGTGTTTTACATATATTTGTTCGGTGTATGATTTATTCGCTTTGATGCATGTTTAAGTTTATCTGAGCATGCGGGATTGGTTCCCGGGATTGGAGGGAGTTGCCGTGCGAATTTTGAAAATTAAAAAAAAAGATATTTTGGACTCCTATAAATATCGGAACTTAGATATTTTCTAAAAATATATTTTTGAAAACTTAACTCCTAAGTTTCCTCCAAATTCTCTCTGCCTTCTCTCTAACTTCTCGGGACCTGGGGTTTGGTTTTTGATAAATCAACTGCTGATCCTTAGTATCGGCATCGAGGGCTTCGCATCCATCCAGTCAGAATTTGATTCTAACGAAGCTCGAATTTACATGTGGATCAAGATGTCGGGTTTTTGACCTAACGAGGTAGAATTTCATATTCTACTGTTGTATAAGGGATATATATGTAATCTTATGATGTTTTACCATTTAAAAATGTATGAAAAGATGATTTGTGTTTTAGATCCAGTTTTGGGTTAAAACCATTTTTTGGCGTTCATGTGGATGAAACCGTGTTTTGAGGGTTTCTTTTGTGGCTTTATGATAAGCTTAGGCTTACATATCCTTGTGGGTATCAAATACAGGAGTTTGGAGGATTGATTTGAGGTTTGGAAGCAAAAAACCAGTGAACCCGTAGCCAAAAACATTTTCTGGGCTGGTTCGGTCGACTGGACCCCTATGTTCAGTCGACTGAACATGGGAGGTCAGTCAACTGAAGTTCTTTCTGTTTTGGTTCTTTTTTTCCAGTGACCTATTTCAGTCGACTGGGGGCTTGGGCCAGTCGACTGAATTCCTGTGAGGGCTGAGGGTGTTGTTTTGGTGGTTCTGTGGTTGGATTTTGGCTTCCCTCACTTTTCTCAGATGGTTTTAAAGGTGATAGATTTGTGAAATTTGGCTGTGTGGAGGTTGGTTTTTAAATGGTTGGTTTGGAAAAGGAGTGTTTATGAAAACTCTTGGGAAATGTGCTTATTCAAGGTTTGGAGCTACCCCGTGGGGTTGAGTTTCAACTTCTAAAACGTTTTGATGAAATATGTGTTTACATGTTTTGGTTTGATCTCCGTGTTTCATGGATTTGATCTCATGTATATACATGTGTTATATATCTGCTTTGTGGGCTGATTTTGAAATGTTATCCATAAATATACCAGGACAATGGGTTTATGAGTGGGCTTCCATTGCTCCTTGGTGAAAATCCAAAAATGTGTGCAACGTAGGTACTTACGGTCCTTCGGGTTAGTCCCCGTAAATGAGGTGATTGGGTGCTTAGTACCTTCGGGCTATGGTCCCGTAAACTAAGTGGTTATCAGGTGCTTAGTACCTTCGGAGGCAGTCCCGTAAACTAAGTGGTTACATTATCGTAACTCCGTATAGAACTTGTCATTATCTAGCTGATCTTTAGTGGTTCAAGACTAGGATAATCGGCAGGAGTTTATAGCGGTTACCTTGTCTGGTATAGTAGAGTCGGTACATAGGATCTCATTTATCTTGTCTCCTCGGTTGATTGTTGGCCCGAGTGGAGAATGTTATTTTACTGCTTTCCTTTAACTATAGCATGATAACTCTCAGGTTTATATGCATAGTTTTAAGGATGAAAATGATAGTTTTCAGATGGAAAACTGGTGGTTTTTGTGAGAAAACTGTGTTGGCTTTTGTGGCCGAGCTAGCTTCCACCATATGATTGCATATCCTGGTTTACAACTTTATAGTCTATTTCTATTGGGCTACGGCTCACGTGATGAGTTTTTCTGAAAAAAATTTTAGGTGGAGGTGAGAAGATGACCTAGATGCCCGTTGAGACGGAATACTAGTCGTAGTTTTCTCCTGTTTTCTACATGTACTTGACATGTAACGCCTGTGATGGCTGATTTTGTACGCCTTGAGGCGATATACTATTTCATGTAAGAGAATGCATGTTTCCAATTTATGAGATAGTTGAACTGTGGGAATTTTATTTAAATGTTGTAGTTTGATTATCAATTGTAAAACCTATTTTACTTAAATAGGAGTTTTAGTGGGATTTCGCGTGACCCGGATGTTTAGGGCGTGACATTAGGCTTCCTATTACCGAAGCATAAGGAACTGTTTGTATCTTCTTTATCTCATCAAGTGTCCTAGGACACTGATCCTTAGATAGAATGATTCCATACCTAAAAGGGAGAAACCCTATCTTAAAATCATGCATATTAAAATGAGTAAGGATATCATCGATATACTTTGCTTGTGATAAGTCTAACATCTTTTATTTTTAATCTCGCAAAAGTTTGATCCGAAGGATGTTACTGGTTTCTTCCAAGTTCTTTATATCGAACTACCCAGATAATCATACTTTTACCGAAGATAACACCCCCACATCATTTTTAATGAGAAAAATATCGTCAAAACAAAGTACAAAAAAGACTACCACGCTTTCTTCATGCTTTTTGTACACACAAGACTCATCTGGACTCTGATCAAAATCATAAAACTTTATGGCTTGATCAAACTGAGTATTCTAAGACTTCGATGCCTGCTTAAGTCCATAAATGGATCTCTTAAGTTCGCACAACATGTGCTTCTGGCCCTTTACTATGAAATTGTCTGGTTGTACTATATAAAAACACTCATCAAGACTTCCATTAAGGAAAGCTTTCTTGACATCCATTTATTAAATTTCATAATCGAAATGAGCCGCAATGGATAAGAGAATCCAGATAAACGTAAGCATAGCGACCGGTAAAAAAGTTTCCTCATTATCGATCCCTTCTTTCTGAGTAAACCCTTTTGCAACAAGCTTAACTTTAAAGGTTTCAACCTTCTTGTCTGCTCATCTATTCCTCATGTAGATCTACTTACATCTAATGGGTTTTATCCCTTCAGGTGATTCTATAAATTCTCAGACCTAATTAGAATACATAGATTTCATCTCTGAATAACCTTTTGCCAAAGATTTGTATCTTTATCTTGTAGCGCTTCAATATAGTTACAGGGTTTGGTATCCAGTTCTGTCGAGATCCTGTCAAAAGACTCTCTCAATAACATATACCGATCAGGTTGATGAACAACCCTCCCACTACGATGAGGCACTACCTCCGTCTGTATACTAGTAGTAACGCGCTGTGTAGAATCTAAACTCTATACACCATTACTCACATGCTCGTCTAGCATGTTAATGGTAGCACCCTGATCATGATCTGTACATGTCCTGATAATTCTCCCACTATGACGAGTCAATGGGATATCAGTGACTCGTGGTTCCTCTTCCGTTCTATTGGTATTTTCTCTCATATCTTCTAAAACATTTTTACTTTTGGGCCTGTAGTTCATAATATAATTATCTTCTAAGAATCGAGCATTAGTGCTAACAATGACCTTCTAATTTTTAGGATTATAAAATACACCACACTTCGTTCCCTTGGGATACTCCACAAAAAAATAAACTTCTGTCTTCGGTTCTAACTTATCCGCATTCTCTTTCAGTACATGTGCTGGACACCCCTAAATTCGAATATGTCTTAGACTAGGCTTACGCCCGGTCCATAGTTCTGTGGGAGTAAAAGGCACTGACTTAGAAGATACCAAGTCCAAAATAAAAATCGCGGTCTCTAATACGAGTCGTCAAAATGAATCGGGTAATCCTAAAAAACACATCATTGACCTTACCATCTCCATAAAAGTCATATTCTTTCTTTCTGCTACACCATTTTGCTTCGGACTGCCCCGGTGTAGTCAACTGCGATTAATCCCCTCTAACGACAGATAATTCTTAAACTCTCTAAAGTGGTACTTCTCTCCACGGTCGGATCGTAGTGATTTGATACTTTTACCCAGACTCTTCTCCGCCTCCACCTTAAAATCATTAAATTTCTCAAAGCATTCAGACTTACGACGCATCATGTAAATGTATCCATACCTTGAGTAGTCGTCAATAAAACTGATGAAGTACTGAAAATCACCTCTAGCCCGGATAGTCATAGGACCATACACATTAGAATGAACTAGTTCTAACGGTTCTTAAGATCTATAGCCTTTGATTGATAAGGACCTCTTGGTCATCTTACCCTCTAAGCAGAACTCACAGTCTAAAAATGCCTCCACTTTTAATGAACCCAAACGTCCATCTTCTGTCAGTCTATTTATCCTTTTTAGATTAATTCGACCCAAGCGTAAGTGCTAAAAAAACGTTTGGTTTATTAAATAAAAAATGTTTCTCTTATACGGTAAATTAGATGTGTTATTCAATTCAGCCAGATATAGTGTAGGAGAGATTAGAGTAATGACATAAAGATCATCCACCAATGTACTTGATTAGATAACTCGTTTATTATCCTTAATAACCATAGAATTATTAAAATAAATCAAATTCCCGTCTTTAACCAATCTAGAAATAGAAACTAAGTTCCTTCTAATAGAAGGTACGTAAAGACAATCTCTCAATATTAAAGCTCGATCTTTACTAAAACTGAGAGTGACATCTCCCACTACAACTACTATCACTTTTATATTATTGTCCATATGTATGTAAATCTTTCTATCACTAAGTTCTTAAATTTTCCAAAACTCCTGCAATAAATTACAGACATAATTAGTGGCACCCGTATCTGCACACTAGGTACCGGTAGATAGTACTGCTAAACATGTTTCCATAACCAGTGAACAAAAATTACCCCGATTGTTCAGCTTACTAAGATAAACTGGATATTGCTTTTTCCTGTATCATACTGGTTGCAGTGAAAACAGCTTCCTTTCGGTTTATTCACACCAGTGTGTGGCCCACTAACTATCCTGAAAATTGTGTCACATTATTTATGTACCTTTTTCTTCTCCATGCATTTTGGCCTAGACGAAGAGCCATTTTTTCATAAACAAACACATTTCTTGGCATTGAAGGAATACCCTTGGTATTAAAGCTATATCCAAGTTACCACTACGCCAAATGCTGTTATTAGTGGTGGCTTATTTTTTGGCGGTCAATAAACTGCTTTTAAAGAAGTATTTTAAATGATGGTAAAATAACTGTCGATAAAAGCAAGTATTAACGACGGTGTCAACCAACTGCCATTAAAAATCGATAAATTTCGTTCCACAAATAAGCATTAATCGCGGTTCAAAACAATCGCCGTTAAAAGATTAATAGATTTCGCGCGTAAATTGAAGCTCTCCTTTTTTTCTCGGTGATATTTTAATCAACCACCGTTAACCAAATTCGTTTCCCTCCCGATTGAAATTTCCCCTCTTCCATTTTTCTTAACACCCATGCGCATTGAGCAAAACAATTACGCATAAACCCTAGCCCTTTAGTTTTCCCACTACTGCTCACTTCCTCAGCCCCAAATGCCCAAAGCTAAACTCTAGCCCTTTCCGTTTTTCACCACTGCCGCGTCTCTTCAAGACTGTCACGCAACCACCATTGATTTTGGTCGTTGACCATCGATTTTTGCTATCAAATGGGCAGGAGTTAAACCCTAGCCCTTTTCGTTTCTCACCACCTCTGCGTCCCTTCAGGACTGTCACGAGGAAGTCGTCGTCGACCACCACCAAATTTTTTTGTCGACGACCTGGTACGTTCTCTCTCTCTCTCTCTCTCTCTCAAATAGTCTCTGATTTTTGGGTACCGTTCATTGCACTGAGGCTATTTTCCCAGTTAGTATACATATGTATATAGTGGTTCGGTTGTGGAGATTAGAGGAAGATCTTATGATGGGTGGAGCCTTTTTCACCTAATCTGGAAACCCACCTCCAAGAAACTCTAAGAATGATCTCATCACTCCAAAGCCTGGATCCTATGTGACCAGGCTCACGCACTTTGCTGGTGCTCTCAGCTGCCTCCCAAACACTCCATGCTGATAAATCTAAAACACAATACTTCAGAATATAGCAACTGAAATAGCAACACACAAGAACAAGGAAATTTTTGATAATATTTGTCTTTGTACTTAGTGGCGAAGCTATGTTTGGGCCTAAGGGGACCACGGCCCCGCAACTATCTTATACATTCTAATTTTTATATACCATTGAATTAATAAATTATATCTTCCTAGAAGAATAATCCCCCCACCATGGTAAAAAATTTAAGTTTTGTGTAATATTCAACAAATAAGTTACATTAGTTGGTATATTTCAGTTTAACCTTACATTAGTAAGAAGTTACAGAGAGCTTTAGTACGGATTTCATCATAGATGAATTTCGGGATAAAAATAACAGCGATCACATTTTTTATGAATGACCTATTAGACTTATATTGAATGTCAAATGAGAAGCAGTTTCCCAAAGTTCAATGCATTCCAAACTAATAGCATTCCAAACAATCCATAAATTTACAACGAAAATTTTTCTTATCAGTAAGGTAAAACTCAAACTGTTCTTATTATTAGCTCAAAAATATTTAAGAAACTTGCATGAATTGATTTTCTGTGTGAGTTTTAGTTGAAAATATGCATTAGTTTTAGCTGTTAGTACTGTTGTTTTGTCTTATATATTTACATTTTTTTGTTTTTAGCTTTTAGGATTATTGTGAAAGCTTTGGCTCTCTTTGTTATTATTTATCATTATTGTTACTTTGATTGTTAACTAACAATTTATAAGTAATAATTCAGGTGCTATAGTGACCTTATGGATAAAAGTTGAATTCACATAAGAAACAAGTTAAATCTTGGTTATTTGCAAGGAGTTGAGAAGTTTATAGAGTTTTCTTATGCTAATAAGCCTCCATAATTGAAGATATATTGCTCGTGTAAAAAATATGTTAACCTTAGATTTGAAATGTAAAATGGTGTTAGAGAGCATATTATTATAAATGGGTTTGACACAAACTATATGAGACGGACGATTCATGACGAGACTTTGTCTTCAATTAATGTAAGTCAAGGGTTTGATGCTAGAGATGATATGGTTGGTCTAATACATTATGTATTTGGAGTTCCAAGACAAGATTTTGACTTTACTGATGATCAAAGGTATCGAAATACAACATTTGGGCCTAATGAAGAGACCAAGAAATTCTTTAAACTATTAGAAGATGCAGGACATGAATTGTACCCAGGTTGTAAAAAGTTCACAACTCTTTCTTTTATTGTTTGGTTGTTACATATAAAGGTACTCAATGGGTGGACTGATACATCATTTGATATGTTGCTTGAGTTGTTGAAAGAGGCATTTTTTGATTGAAAGACCTTGCCGAAATCATACTATAAAGCAAAGAAGTTCAATGAGGCCTTAGGCTTTACTTATAACAAGTATGATGCATGTTCGAAGGATTGTATGCTATTTTGAAAGGATAAAAAGGGGCTTGATAAATGCGATATTTGTGGGAGATCAAAATATAAAGAAACTAAAGTCTATTTAGATGAGGTACAATTAAAACCACTCAAATCCCTGCCAAACAAGTAAGCCATTTTCCTCTAAAACCAAGGCTACAAAGGCTATTTGTGAGATCCTAACCTGTTTTAATCTTTGCGACGTTTCGCCGTGTTATTTATTATTTTTACAATAGCATGTTTATGTGCGTTTTATGCATGTTCAAGCAAAGAAATCCATGTTGAGTTAGATACCGGGGTCATTGGGCGTTGTGGTGCGAATTTAAAAAAAAAGAAGAAGATATTTTCGTGATCTATAAATATCTCGCGTTAGATATTTTCAAAAGATATTTTCAAAACTTACAAGTTAAGTTTTTTCTTTTTCTCTCTGCCTTCTCTCTAACTTCTCGGGGGCCTGGGGCTAAATTTTTTATGATCTAACAGCAAATTCTTAGTATCCTCATGGTGGGCTACTACGCTTCCATTCGGACGAAATTTTATTCCGACGAAGTTTGTTTTTGCACGTAGATCAAGACGTTAAGCTTTTGGCTCAACGACGTAGGATCCTAGACTCTCATGTCTTAAAAGAGTGCTACTTGTAATTATATGTATTTTTACCATTTAAAAATGCATGAAAAGTTTATTTATGTTTCGATAAATCAGATTTTGGTTTAAAAGGCGTTTTATGTTGATTTTGGTTAGATGGAATCGGGTTTGGAGTGTTCCTTTCGAGATTTTGTGGTAGTTTCGAGTTTAGGTACATCCAAGGGTTTCGAGATGTTTTTAGAGGCTTTAATTTGAGGTTGAGATGGTAGTTTGTGATTGTTTGAGAGTTTTCAAGCTTGGAGCTCAAAACAGGGAAAATTTAGGTTTTTCTCGGGTGCCTGCTTGCTTGAGCGCTCGATGTTTGCTCGAGCGGACTAACTGCGCAGGGCTATTTTCTTTTGATCATTTCTCCCTCATTCGAACTTGGAATAAGGTCAATTTTATACTCAAATTGAAGCCCCGGAAGTCTTCTTTTCAATGACACCTCTCTCACAATAAAATTATTTTTGTAAAAAAAGTTATGATCAAAAGAGTGAGGGTATGTGAAAAAATTTTAACCATTTTTCACCCATTTTTGGCCGAATGTTTTGGAAAAAGTTATTTTTCATCCTTACTGAAACTTTTTATCATATTTCTTGTTCCTTGGGAGTTTGTTTGTGGATGATGTGGCGGTGGGCCACTGGATCTCTTTTTATACATGTTGATGTATAGCTGTTTGAAATGTTATATATCATGTTTTATGTTTAAACCTTGTTTCGAATAAAAAGCATGTTTTATGTTTTTTTTCTTGATTTATTACATGATATGGACTTGTGGATATTTTTGAGGTTTAGAGCTAACCCTCGACGTTGAGTCTCACTTTTGAAGCGTTTTGATAAAAACAATGGAAATATTTTGAAAATATTTTTGTTTGATCTCCATGTTGATAGATGGATCTTTATACATGTTTAATGTATAATTGTGAAAATATTTTCGTAGTCGAGCTACGGGTTGATTTTTAAATGATTCTATAGATGTGCAGGGATAGTGGGTATTTGGCACGAGTTTTCCTCGGTGGAAATTCGAAAACGTTCGCAAAGTAGGTGCTTTGTGACAGAGTCTATAGTTATTACTTAACAGGCCTGTATAGAACTTCTCATTACTTAACAAATCTTAAATGATTCAAGGATAGGTAATGGACAGGAGTCTATAGTTTTTACCTCTGTCCTTTTGTGACGGAGTCGGTACATAGGATTCATTTATCTTTCCTCGGTTGTGAGATTTGAGTGGAAAAAAATAATATTTTGGTTACTATTTTTCTTTAACTGTGAAATGTTTTTAGCATTGTTGAAATGCTTAGTTTAGAGGATGAAAAACTTGGAGTTTTATGAAGTAAAACCTTTTGAGGCTAATGTGGTTGAGTCAACTTTATGCTATTTGATTGCATGTCATGCTTTACTGCATTATAGTATGTTTTTATTGGGCTTCGGCTCACGTTGTGGAATTTCTTAAAACCTTTTTTAGGTGAACGTGGTTCTGTAGGTTGACCTTGAGGTGTCTGGAGATGGTTGATGACAAGACTTTATTTTGTCTTGATAGGTAGTTTATACCTTTGTATATGTTTCATGTTTAGATGTAACATGTTGTAAAGCATATATATTTTTTAAGGTCGTGGGCCGATGTATGCATGTTTTATACTTTCGAGAAAAATCTTGGATTTGTTGTATTTTGGTTTCGGTGGTTGATCATGGGCTTTTTGCATAACCCGGAGTTTGGGGTGTGACACTATTCATATCATCAAAAACAACTTTGATTATGAGATGGCATGCGAAAGAGCGTACCAATGATGGAATATTAAGGCACCCAACTGATTCCCTTTGATGAACAGCACCAAGAGTTCGCTAGTGATAGTCAAAATGTTAGACTTGGATTAGCAGCTGATGGTTTTAACCCGTTTCGAACAATGACCATTGTGCATAGCACGTGGCCTGCTGTGTTAATGCCGTATAACTTACCACTTTGGTTATGTATGAAGCAACAATATTTTATATTGTCTTTGCTTGTTGATGGACCTCGTGCTCCTAGGAATAATATTGATGTTTATTTGTAACAACTAATTGAGGAGTTGATGTTTCTTATGCATGTTACTTTGTTGTGGACTATCAGTGATTTTCCTACATATGCTAACTTACCAGGATGGAGCACAAAAAGAGCATTGGCATGTCCTTGTTGTAATAAAGCGACCCGTTCTAGATGGTTAAAACACTGTCAAAAGTATTGTTATATGGGCCATCGTCGATTTTTAGATCAAGGGCATAAGTTTCGAAAAAATGCAATATGTTTTGATAGAAATATTGAAACATACCCAATGCCACGTCAATTTTTTGGTATTGATATTTTCAAACAGGTTGAATCAATTACGAACACATTTGTAGAGTTGGCAAAGGATAAGGGGCATCCATTTGTATCTAAAAAGAGAAGATGAAATGTTTAAGATGTAAGAGATGTTGGTGTTAGCGAGAAAAGAGCTTATGATTGGAAAAAGCAAAGCATTTTCTTCCAATTGTCATATTAGAAACATAATTTATTTCATCACAATCTTGATGTTATGCACATTGAGAAGAATATGTGTAAAAATATACTATGGACGCTACTTGATATTGTAGGGAAAACAAAGGATAATTTAAAGGCGCATCGGGACCTTCAAGAGTTAGGTATTCGTAAGGCACTCTTCCCTCAACAACGGGCAAGTGGAAAAGTCTTTTTACCTCCTACTTATTTCACAATGAGTTGACAAGAAAAATGTATATTTTGCAAAATGCTCAAAGATGTGGAAGTTCATGATGGTTACTCGTCAAATATTTCACGCCGCGTACAAGAAGAGAGAAACATCTCAAGTCTCAAGAGCCATGATTGTCATATTATAATGCAACAACTGTTGCCGCTGGCTATGAGAAGGGTATTGCCTAAGAATGTTTGTGGGACCTTGATTGAACTAAGCACTTTTTTCAGAAAATTGTGTTCAAAAGTAATGCATCCAAATGACTTTGTGCAAATTAGATTGACCCTTTGCCATCTTAAAAAGATTTTTCCACCTTCCTTCTTTGATATCATGGAACATTTGCCCATTCATCTAGCAGAAGAGGCAATGATTGCTAGACCAGTGAATTACATATGGATGTACCCTATTGAGAGGTATATCATAAGCTTGAGTTTTATGTTCATGTATTTTGCAAACTAATGAGCACTAATCAATCCTATCTTTGAACCATCTAATTTGGTTATTATAGGTATGCGCTTACACTCAAAAAGTATGTGCATAATCGTAGTCATCCAAATGGTTCAATTGCAGAAGGGTATTTAGCAGAAGAATGCTGAACATTTTGAACGCATTACTTGTATGATGTTGGGACAAAATTAAATCATCTAGTGAGAAATTATGAGGGTGATCAAGCAGGCCGTGGCATAGGAAATGTTAAATTGCTCCTTCTCGACAACACTTCATGTGAACAGGCACATAAATATGTGCTAATAAACTCTAATTCAATCACCCCATTTCGGGAGTAAGAGACCTACTAAACAAACTATTATATTTTGAATTTACGTATATAACATTTAATGTCTTGCATAATTTTTAACCATACAAGAAACTTATGCAAGTGCTTAAATCCAATAGACATCGCCTTAGTGAGCATGAACTTGTGAGAAAGAACAATGAACAATTTCTTGGTTGGTTTAGAGAGCATGTAAGTAATATGTTTAGTGGTTTGTGAATTGATTTTTATTAATAATACCGTGTGACTTCTCACCTGTTCGCTAAAAATACAGGTTCAACAATTGCAACGAGCTGAAAATGATTGTATATCAACTGAAGTTAAATTGTTGTCTGTAGAACCAGACAAATGGGCAAGAAAGTACTCGGGATATATTATAAATGGGTTTAGGTTTCACACGAAACAACGCAAGAAGAAAAGTAAAACTCAAAATAGTGGAGAGTCAATAACTGCAAATACACGAAGTTATGCCAGTTCAAGAGATAGGAGCTCAATTACTGGAGAGGTTACTTTCTATGGAGTTTTGACAGACATAATTGAACTACCTTATTCTAATGATTTGAAATTTGTGTTGTTTAAATGTGATTGGATTGATACTAATGTTGGGATGAAGGAAGATGATTTCAAGTTCACACTTGTTAGTTTTAAACATCTTTTGTACAAAGACAATCGAGTGTCGGATGAATCATTCATTCTTACATCTCAAGCAATGCAAGTTTGGCATGTACAAGACCCTATTGAAGAAGAATGGCACATAGCTGTGAAGATGACACCTAGAGACTTGTATAATATGTATGGAAAAGATCCGATTGAAAGTGCAATAGCATGTCCTCAAGTTAAGCCATATAGTGGTCAACTACTAGATGATACAACATATAATTGTGAAGAGGATGTTAATTGGGTTAGACCAAATGTGAATGGAACAACAGTTGATGTCAATCCAGATGTTGATGGTAGTGGTGCTGATAATGTCAACATGTGTGATAGCGGTGATGAAGTGGAGGATTGTGAAGATAGTTATAGTGATAAAAGTGATGACGATGTTTATGTTAATGTTGATACCAATGATGATGATGTTTAGGTATCCTTTCATGCATATTTTATTATATCTTACCTTAACCAAATGTAAGAAATGATTGCGTATCTATTATTCACTTTTTCATTTATGTTCTCTTAATTATTTTTGCATTTCTTTGAATCAATTTTTATGTGTTTAAATGGTTTAGGAATTGTAATACAGATGAATACAAAGCAGAAGAGAGCCCGTTGGCCAGTTCGATCCATGACTGTTTGTCGCAACCACCACCTGCTACTAGTCAAGTATAGTCTCAACCACAACCACCACCACCTACTACTAGTCAGGTACAGCCATCACCTACCACTAGTCAGGTACAGCCTCAACCACATCCACCATTGCATTCCTTTGAATCAATTTTTATGTGTTAAAATGGTTTATGAATTGTAATATAGATGAATACAAAGCGGAAGCGAGCCCGTTGGCCAGTTGGATCCATGATGTCTTTGTCGCAACAACCACCTGCTACATTTTAAGTACAGCCTCGACCACAGCCACTACAGCCTCAACCACAGCCACCAAAACTTGCTACTAGTCAGGTACAACCTCAATACAGCCTCAACCACAGCCACCACCAAATATCAGCCATACACAGCACCAGTAACAACAACAACCACCCACTTGCAATAATGCTAATCAAACCTTGAGCTCTTCCCAACAAAGTAATCGCGAACCAAATGCATCATTTGAAGGTATTTTATTTTATTCCTTGATCAATTATGATATCGCCTTACCTATTTTTCAATTATGTAACATATGTTTATTTGTATTTTCTCTTGAAATTGTCTAGCTCTGTTGAGTTTTTTTGTTTCTAATAATCATAAACATCTAATTTCTACAATATTTTAGATGGTTAAAAACACAACAAATGGTCCAGTGGAAAAATATGTGCCACTGTAACCAAGGCAACTGAGTTAGAATCTTCATGTGCTCCTTAGTTAATCTGCTCATAGCAAGAAGAAAAGAATGTGTTAGAGCATGAAGTCAATCTACTGTGGGAGGCTGGTTTGTTGAGAGAAATAAAAATGAGAGGTCTAGCAATTTAGGTCACTTAGAGAACAATAATGGAAATGGAGAGAAAGTAAATAATGGGTTGTTTTTTGTTCCTCCTGTAGGAGATAAGCAGCAGCATATGCAAAAATACAACCATGGTAGGGAAGAGAACAAGGGCTCTCAACACTAGGAATTAAAGGATTAGTGATAAACCCAAGGTGAGAAACTACTATATGTTTTCTTATTAATTGTGACTTATTATCTGAATTGCAGGTCTATAAGGTTTCTAAGGCTAATTCTAGGTTACTCTGCTGAGATTGTGAGCAACATTAGATGGCTTATGTGTAGCTTATGTGTGAGTTACATCTGCTAGACCAAGTGATATTTTCTGGGTACGTACCATCTATCTTTTTGGCAAAGTCAAATTTGATATTACGTGTTCTTTTATCTTTTTTTCTGTTCTCTCTTGGTTTTCTACCTCAGTTTTGACATATTTTTTTATCTTAACTCTGTAAATTGTGAGAGAACATGGTGGTTGTGTTTTCTCAAAGTAGTAGAAGGCAGTTACTTATGGTCAATGATCCATATGTAAGTCTAGAATGAATCTTGAAGCAGATAGAACTTGAAGAGTGCTATGAGGAAACTGTTACCTTTTTGTTTATGCAGTGCCAATTTAATTAGAGAAAATATGACCTCCTCTGCACTTTGCAGTATAAAAATAAGTTTTGTATTTCACACCACTCTTTCACACAAGGTTTGCTGGTCCTATAGATAGCATTTGTGGCTGCTGCTTTAATCGTTTGTTCCCTAGTTTGTTGAGTTTAGCGTAATAGGTTAATTTATTGTTCTATATGATTTGGAATGTGTAAGCTCACGTTTAACTTAATAGGTTTCCTTAATTATCTTTTAATTGCATTTCTTGTCAGAGAATGTACACCTTTAAGTGAGGCATACGTTCTTTTAATTTCCATTTTCTCTCATTTATTTTCATATCTCACGTTTGTCTGCACTCACAATTTGGACTTTGTGAAATTGTTAATACAGACTGTACGGTGTGATTATTTTCTTTGAAGGAAAGTATTTCCTCTCAGTGTTTGAGGTGATGCTGGGTGAAAAGCTAAGTAGAGAAATGATGTTGTTACCTAGCTACCTGTCATGCTACATTCACTATTAATAACTAAGGAATTTTCCACCTAGTCTCTCCGTTATAACATCTTCGATATCAGCAATTATTCCCAAAGCACCTGCTAGCTTATTAAGCCATTTGTTCACTGTTGTGGTGCTAAAATAGATGATCCTACATCATGTTTCAAAAAGATTATATTGTACAAAACTATCTATTGAACTTGTGTAATTTATTATCTTTTCTATTTTAAATATAATACTTGGCTGTTTGCCAGTTAACCCATTATTATTTAACCAGCTAATAGCTCAGGCTAATCAATAAGTAGACCAAAAAGAGGTCTTGGTCGTCCATTTGCCGAATGGGGCACAGGAGAGAAGCTACATGTTCCATTGAATGAAGAAAATCAACCCATTTGTGACATGACAGCTAAACTACGAAGTCAATTAGGTACTATAGCTTGAAATGAGAATTTTGCACTTATAACTTTTATCAATTGGAGGGCTCCCGAGCTAGATACATTTAAGGATCGTTTATGGGAATAGGTTAAGGTATGACTTATAGTAGTCTACATGTTCTTTGTTTTAATTGTTATTACTTATAATAATTTATGTAGATGTTAATATGAATGACAATATGTAGCCAAACACCGACGCACCAATCATTTATAGACATAATTGTTTGATGTCGGTTGGAAGGAAATGGAAGGATTGGAAAGACACTCTTAAAAGAAAATACTATAACCTTTATGACACTGATGAAGAACGCATGTTACATTGCCCATATAGGGTGAATCCAAATCAGTGGAGGGTTTTTATTAAGTTTTGGGATAGTGAAGTGGCAAAGGTATTAAGCATATTAGTTTTCTTATCGTTTTTCTTTTTGTCTTGCTTACTTATATTCTTTTGTTTGATCATTTAATAATAGACACGTAGTAATAATAATGGTGCAAATTGAAGAAAAAATAAATAATGTGTTATACAAGTGGGAGAAAGGCACATTGTCGAGTAAGAGACGAGGTAAATGACTAATTTTTATCAAGACATTTATTAAAAATGTGCAACATATGTTTAAAGTTTATGATATTTACTTGCTATTCATAATGTAGATTGCTACCACAACTGGTAAGAAACCCAATCAGATAGAGGTGTACGTAAAGACGCACAAAAAAAATGAGAATATGTTGATCAAGTATCAGCTAAAGCCATAATATGTGTAGTAAATTATTATTTTTTAATTATTTACTTGTTTATATTTCAACTAATGTTTGATTTTTTAAACCGCAATGTCGTATTAATGAGCGACTGTCTGAAGTGCTTGAATCCTCACAATCTGCAACCTTTAGAGATGAGATATTCATTGAGGTTTTAGGAGCAGGTGGACATAGTCGCGTACGCACTTATGGCTTAGGTCCTTATCCATATCAAGTGTTTGGTAGATATACTCAGTCTCAAGATCAGCGTGTTGACATGGATAAGATACGTTCAGAGATGCAATAAGAGTTATTAGCTGAGCTTAGTGACAGGTCTACCCACTTAGAGCGCAAATGTTCAAGACTACAAGCTTATGTTGAATCTATAGGATATCCAATGTCTCAATCTTCAGATACAGATGAACTGGTAATGCATTCATCTGTGGTAATTTCTTTATTTAAATAATAATATAATTGTAATACTTCTGGATATATATATGATTTACTGTGATAATTAATAAAATTTCTATGTTTTAAAAGGATGATTTTAGACCAATATGCAATACGCAACATGTTCCGGATGTTTCTAGTTCTCACTAGCATATGATGAAGAGCTAACAGATGATGACTTTGGGCTTTGATATTTGAGACATTATTGATTAGCACAAGTGTTTTGGGATATGTCACATGGCAATTATTTTGTAACTTGTCTACTAAATTGCTACTTCTATTTATTTTGTGATTTGAGACATGAATTAGAAGAATATTGTGTATGAATTTTTAATTTTGTAATTTAAGACATCAATTATAAGGATGCTTTCGATTATTATAATATTGAGTTATGGAACATTATGATTTAATTTTTAAAAATTGAGCTATAATAGTATGTTTGGTAGGTTTATTACGTTACAAGTTGTTTTGTTATATCTGTAAAGCGTTTTTTTGAACTACATTTAAATAGTTAGCTAGGTTACAGATGCAAGAAATTATATCAAAACATTTAAATAAAAGTGTACTCTTTTAGCGACGATTTTGTATTTCCATCGTTAATGCTATTAAAAATAATTCATTGACAAATATTAGCTGCGGTAAAAAAAATGCCATTAGTGTGGATAAATATTTGCGATGGAAAGTAAATGTACATTAGCAGCGGTAAACAAAACCGCCGTTAATGTGGATAAATATTTGTGACGGAAAATAAATGCACATTAGCAGCAGTAATATGACCGTCAATAATAAAAAATAATACCGATAGCTAACAATAACCATCGTTAATAAAGATGAGGCGTCGATTATATTATTAGCGGTTATTAACCGCCGTGCCAACCACCATATATGCTCAACAGCGGTTAACAAACTGTCGTTTTATTTTTCTCGACACATGCAGAAACGACGGTTCTCAATTTTGCCAAACAACTGTCGCTAAAAGGATTAACGGTAGTTATGTATATATAAATGGCGGTGGATTACCACCGCAAAAATAGAGATATGGCGCAGTGTATATTTCTAGTTAACAAAATTTGATTCCGTTAATTTATTCTTTTTAAATATATTAACCAATGGATCGAACGTCATTTTAATTCTGAGAATCGCATAATTAAAATAACCGTTAATTATAACGAGCAAAATTTTGAATTTACTTTAAAATTGATTCCCTCTGTTATTTAAAAAAAAATCATCTACAACCTGTTACACTATGAATAGCATGTCTTGATGGGAGGACATCTACTTTTCATCGTTTGTCCAGACATGTCAATTCTTATTAATTTTACTATCTAAGTAACAGATCATGCCAAGTAAAATTAAGTAGCTAACATAGTTTCAGTCTAGTAAATAATAGCAATGACTCAGATTGTGTGACGACCCAAAAATTTTAGATTCATCTAGAGCAACAAATAAAATACTAGGCAACAAAAAAGGCAAAATCTTATTCTAATGTCTCTCAAAAAAATAAAATTAAACTAAAAATTCTATTACATCATTGTTCTTGCAGTAAAAAAAAATAACAGAAAACAAAAAAAAAGCTGATAATAAAGACTCTGGTGGCTAGATTCACATGAACCAGGACTCTATCTGTTCTTCTATATTCTCCTCCACGACGTCTCCTGCACTTCATAACATAGTGTTTAAATCACTATGGCAACATAAAACGAAGCCATGAGTTCGAAGAACTCAGTAAACTCATCACAAGTAAAGCATGTATCAATAACTAATCACATCAATAGGTAGCAACAAATAAACAATAGATATATCAAAATGCATCATGATTTAATTAATTACTAATAACTCCAACTAAGATTATCCTAGAACACTACCCAAACACATCCTCCTCATCATCATCATCATCAAATCTAATACACAAGAAGTTTCTACGATTCCAGCCAGATGATATCCTAGAATAATAACAAGACCCAGCCTACGGTCTGTTTTTGCCAGATAATCATCCTAAAATTACAACCGAGAATGCATATGTGTCTGCCTGATAAGTTACCCTAAAATATACACATTCTCCACGATATACAACTAACTTCTTGTAATTAACCCCATTATGATTTTTAGCATGCAAAATTTATTTATGCAACCCTCTCGATAAACACATTCCCAATAGTAAAAATTATACTAAAATCAATAATCAACTTGCGTTACAAATCATGCTACAACGAAAAACGATAACTTAACATGCGATCTTCAATAACAACATAAGATATCTAAACATGCATGAATCGATAAACAAATAATTTTATAATCAAACAAAATGTGTCAAGTGTCAGTTTGAATCCAAGTTTCGTATTTATATAACCTTTTTTTTAAATTATTAATTTTTTTTATCTTGGCAACTTAATCAACTTTCTGTTACGTTAAAATAATCTTAAGGTGATGAATTAATTTTTTTTTAATTAAACCATATAAGGCTTAACGAACACAATACGCAAACCAAAAATCAGAAACTTGTTCGCGCAGTCCAGCTTTGACAACTTGTACATATCTTAGTTTTTGTCAATTTGTTTTTTTTATTTTTAACCTATTTATTTCAATATTATAAATAAAAACTAATATCCATTAAAACCATCTTGAAAAAATAAATTTTTTATTAATAATAAGGTTCGTCTTTAAAACACGCTTTTATATCGTTTTGTTTTAATATGAACAATCCGATTAAAATTTGACTAATTGATTTTTTTTATGGAGTGAACCCTCTTAAATTCAGAATATTTATAAAAAAATATTCAAAAATTCCACAACTAAAAGATCGTAGAATTCATCACAGTAATTAAATATTGAACCGGCGCAACAAGTGATTCGGTTATTTATTTATTTATTTATTTATTTATTTATTTATTTATTTATTTATTTTTTATTAATTGTTTATATTAAAAGCAAACCCTTAATATCATGATATTCATCATACATATTAAAATATAGCAAGTAATTGAAACTAAAATCAAAAGAAAAGAATAAATACCGACGCGTTGCGAAACTAGTGATTTCGGTTACATTTTTTCATTTTCTACGACGGCACGACAATAACGGCTTCGGTTTGAAACGAATGATTTAAACTCTTTCTTATTCTACAAATCCAGAGGCTTATTCTCCTCCCTCTTTAAAAAAAACGAAGAACAGCTGGAGAACGAAAAAAAAAACGAAATGCCGAAATAATTGAATATTATTTGCAACGATCAACAAAAATAAATGCAGGTTTAGATCTTACCGGTTGAAAAACAAAACCGTTGATTATTAAGAACACGACGCCAGAAGTATGCTTCTAAAATATTACGACGATCCGACTTCGTTTGGTTCTTGATCCGTGTGAAAATGCAGGCTGAATTTTCTCCCAATTTCCTCCCAGCAGCACACTGTGTGGTTTGATTTTTTTTTCTTTTTCCTAAGCTAACTGATGCAGCACAGCGGAATTGGTTCTAATTAAACCCCCAAACCCTAATGAGCATATATATATATATATATATATATATATATATATAATTTATACATATTTAAACATAATTATATTACTTATTTATTTCTTAATTCTTTTGCTTTCCAAACAAATAAATTTTAGCTTTCTAAAAGTTATTTCTTTCCTAAGGAAATTATTACCTTCTAAAAAAATTATTATACTATTAAATTATTTATTATTATTATTATCATTATTTTTTAA
>JAOTRH010003815.1:0-24037 GCA_034768845.1 Heliamphora exappendiculata
AAGCTTTGATAAAATTATTTTTTAATTAAAAATTTCCCATTTATTGTTATTTCCCGAATATATATATATATATATATATATATATATATATATATATATATAAACAGAAATTTTTTTCTTAATTTTTGTGCTTTTCACTAAAATAATTGCCCCTTTATTTCAAAACTCTCGTGTCCATACTCTTATAATCTCCATTGCACAGGTACCTAAATTAAACTCAAAACCCGAATATCGCGCATCATCCATAATTTATCATCATATCAAAACACATTATTATATCATCAGGGAGATCCTGGACATACGTCTACGTTTCACACATTATGAAAACATGCTTTGGAAATAAAAGGGATAAGAAACCTACCGAGGGTCGCTGACGAGAGATATTGTGGTCAGGCTCTCGGAGAAAAATGTTAGCAGCAACCGCGTCAGCAGGAGGCTCGTAGCGTCTCATCCTGCGGTAGACAATACTGTGGGGAACTGGATCATAGGTGTGTGGGTCAAAAGGTGTTGGATCACCATTTCCAGCATCTGGATCCAGAAAATCAGCCATCGTGGCCTAGGCGGCAGTGTCTGTAGCTGCCTGTGCCTCAGTAATAGCCCGTGCCTCCTCATCGGTCGCTTGGCAAGAGGCACGCTCTGTCTCAAACAGAAGAGCATCCATCGTAGCGCTGGGCGGCGTAGAAGTGACTCCACGGGCAGGCTGATTGGTGGTCGTATCCCTGAGAGTTCCCATGGAGGAACTCTCAGCAACAGCAGGGCCCTGTCGTGCCCCCAAATCGTCGTCTCCCTGGCCTGAGCCAGCCATGAAAAAGAATGGAAGCACAAAAAGCAGTGTGAACATCTCGTATCAAAAGTGGAGTAAGAAGAAAGCAAGAAGGAATGTGAAAGCAAGGAGCGAGAGAGAACAAAGAGTTAGAGAGAGAGAGAGAGGAAAGTGCACAAATGGGCTGGTTCGCGCGTTTTAAAGGTACGGGTGTGCGTCTCGAAGTGGCGGTCGCCATGTTGCATGTTGGCGACCGCCATGTTATTCAAGCGTCACATAGCACCCGCCATGTCAGAGGGATTTGGGCTCGACGACCGCCATGTTGTCAACCGTCACGTCACATCCATCATAGCGACCGCCATGTCGGAACATCATTATGACGTTTTGGGTTTTTTAAGGGGATGTTTGGGCGGTTTTGTTGCTATAGATATGTTTTAACATGTTTTTATTGTAATTATTTTATTTCATCTTTGTAGGCACTTTATTAACAAAAATAATTTAAAAAAAAAATATATATACATAAATAATTTTGTTTTTTTATGTTTTTTTAGCATAATTGACTTTACGTATGTTATTTTTGTTTGCATTTTGCAAATATGATAATCATTTTAACCTTGTTTTTTTTACCCCATCTCTTTACGATAATTTGATTTCGATAAATTTAATTTTAAGCTGTGACTAGACTTTTTATTATTTTTATCCCGTACCTCGTCCCGAATTTTTAGGTCTTAACTCGACCTATTAATTCGTGGTTCATTTTTCGATAAATTTAATTTTAAGCTGTAACTATGCTTTTAATCCCTAAGTTTTAGGTCTTAACTCGATTTATTAATTCGTGGTTCATTTTTCAGTAAATTTAATTTTAAGCCGTAATTAGGCTTTTAATTATTTTTATCTCATGCCTCGTCCCTAATTTTTAGGTTTTAACTCGACCTATTAATTCGTGGTTCATTTTTTGATAAATTTAATTTTATGCCGTTACTAGACTTTTAATTATTCTTTATTTCTTACCTCATCTCGAATTTTTGGGTCTTAACTTGACCAATCAATTCATGATTTTCTTTCCAGTTAAGATAATTTCTTGGATCTTAACTCGATCCCTTTATTTATTTTATCCAACCGAATTCTTAGATCTTAACTCGATATTTGACTTGTTTGCACTCCCTTTAGATCTTAACTCAATCTTTAGGATCTGTTCGATTATACCAGCATCTGCATCATGTTAACTTCTATATCGTGCTACATTTTACATCATATTTTGCATCTTTGCATTTTGTCTCAGGAATTACGTTTTGGTCTGATTCCTAGCAAAAGGGGTACATAGGCAACTCAATAAAAGCTTGAGAACGATCAACATCATATGTATGCTTGTGTGTTTGTGGCTTAAGATTGATGGTTCGGTCAAATAGCTGTTGTCTTTGGGTCTTTGATATAACTTGTAAGCATCGCTATACGAGTCATATCAAAGAGGGAAAATTGTAGACACCCTAATTTGACCCCACCCAATCTTAGGAGGATCCGATGCTGAAAAAAAGGTGGAGCAAGTGCCTTAGTTCGATCCTCGGGATTGTAATCCAAGCTCGGTATTTGAACCTTATCCATAAAAAACCTTCAAAGCCAATAACTTGTTATCCAAGCAATTTCAAAACATGGCGGCCGCCAACGCCATTGCGGCGACCATCAATAGAACCTTGTGGAACATTTTCCAAAATGGTGACCGCCAACCTCAATATAGCGACCGCCAACTCACATTGTGGCGGCCGCCTACTTCAAATGGCCTGACGTTTCCCAAAAATGTGGCAGTATCTCATTGGCTGAAAAGCTCTATAAATACTGTACCTCTGGTACGTTTTCAAGGACAGAAAATGAGAGTGAGTTTTTGAGAGTGAAATTCTGCCGAATTACCGAGTAATTCCGAGCTTCGACGCCGAAATCCTACTGAAATACCGAGTCTCGAGCCTCCAACACCAACATTAGAGCCTTGCTTGGATCACCCTTTAGAATTGGACAATTGGAGCACATTTCTCGACTTGAGGATTCCCTAGCAATCCAAGTAACTCGCTTGGATCCTCGATCTTTCTATATTTCACTTCTCTCTATTGGATCGATCGAGTTAACTTCCATTTCAAATTCTTCAATTTTAATTATTGTCAATTTCGTTTAATATTTGCAATATTAATTGTTGTTCAACGTAGTTGGGTTATTTCTTTTAAACTATTAGTTATTATTTTTCATTTTATTTTTAGTGCGTTGTTGCATTTAATTAATTCATCAACTTAGTGCCAACATTTTCAACAATTAGAATTAATCAATGTTGTTAATTATTATAATTAAGGCACTTATATAACAATGGTTGTAATCGTCAATATTACACTTATTTAATTATACTATTACATTTCTTTTTATTTTTTTTTCTTTTATGTTAATTCAATATTCTAGCATTTTATTTTATTTTCTTTCCTTTTAGTTAGCTTAGTCTTACTTTACTAGTATTCTATTTTCTTTTAGCTTAATATTTTCTTTTCTAGTTTTTTATTTTCTTCATTAGCATTAATTTTTCCTTACTAGCACTTTACTTATTTTTTTTTAGTGTAATATTCTTTTCCTAGCATTTTTTTTCTTTTAATTTTAGTTTAATATTTTTTTGCTAACACCAATTTAAATAATATTAGCTTAAATATTCATTTAATTCAATATTTTTTTTAGCTCTTCTTTCATTAATGTAATTTTTTTTTCTATTATTTTATTTTCTTTTAGTATTATCCTTACAAAGTTTCATTTAGTATTTTTTTTCTTTTAATGTTAGCATTCATTTTCTTTTAAAACTTTGTTTTCTTTTTTTTATATATAGTTTTATTTTTCTTTATCAAACCTAAAAATAGCAAAAAGACTTTTAAGTTAATTTTCACCTTTAATTATAATTTTCTCTTTTGATAAAGTTAAAACTCTCTTTTTCTTTTTATTTATTTTACTTTCTTCCACCTTCTTTTCTTTTTTTTTTCTTTTCTCTTTTAAAAAGGGAAAATGCTAATAATTAAATCTTTTTTTATTCTTCAAAACCTTCCTTTATCAAGCTTAATTTTTCTTATATAACATTTTTTACATTTTTGTTAAGACCTAAAAATTATAAAAAGATTTTTAAACTAACTTTTATTCTTAAAGTTCAATTTTCCTTTCGATTTCTTATTCTTTACTTTCTTTTGTCTCTTTAAAAAATGCATGAAATGTAAATAGTTAAGTTTTTCATTTAGTAGTTTAAATAAGTATTTTTCTTTCTAACCTTTTTATTTGGCAGATTTTTCTCTTACAAACCTTTTCTTTTATTTGTCTCTTTCAAGCATAAAACTATTCTTTTATAGAATTTTCTTTTGTGTGCATTTCTCAAATTTACCTAGTTTATTTTCTACTTAATTTTCTTTAGGTATTATACATGTTTTAGTCATCTTTCTTTAAAATCGTGTCTAGAATTGTATAGTTTATTTTTGTTTTCAATCCATGCTTAGATAATAATGGTAATTTTATGTATTTTTTTAACCAAAATATGTAAGTTTAGGTTGAGTAAACAATATTGCATGTGGGTATGTTTCATGTATTTTTTAGATAGAAATTGCATGTTATAAGATTTAGAATTTTTCTTTTGACACTTATTTGTTTTGAAGTGTTATGTACATATTTTATGTATTTTTCTATACTTGATTTTGAATGTTCTGCATTCTCTCCAATTTTTTTTATTTGTATTCATTTGAGAAATCATATTAAAGAATCAATGACGATTAGTAGAGGCCAACCGTTTGGTTGAGCGAACGGGGTGCTTAACACCTTTCCCAATTCGTACCTTAGCCCCCGAACCCTCTTTTTCTGGTTAACATTTTAAAGATCGATAAGCCATTTTTGGGTTTCTTAGTTTTTTCTCAAAAATTAAGTGGCGACTCTATTTTTAATAAAAAGGAGTTTTCAAAGTTTGGCTTTCAAGGTGTTAGAACATTTTTGTAAACATCTTTGAATTTTTTTTATTTTTGACCCTTAAATCCCAACGCCACATAACTCTTTTATATTCTTAGCTCATTTCTTTATGAGATGCATGAATAATAACCAATGAAAGTGGACCAAATGAATAATTATTGGAATGCATGAGTGATTTCATTAAAATATTAGAGCAGCCTTTGGGTTTGAAATACTGGATCCTAGAGGGACAAAAGGACTTATGTCTTCCTTGTTTTCGCTTGAAATAACTTTCCAATGAATGCTTATTGTTTGTTTTACAGTTCATATGAAAAAAAAAGGAGAACACACGATTCCTAAGCGATGTGACATGACATCAAAGTGCCACATTTGGTGGTAGAAGTTGTCACGTTGAGTAGTTAAAGTGGTCACGTGTGGTGGTAGAACCACACTTGACATATGACTAAAGTATTTGCTCATGTCATGCAAGGGTCATGTTTTGTTGTAGAAGTTGTCATGTTTAGTTGTAGAAGTGGTCACGTATCATTGTAGAAACACACTTCACATATAACCAAAATCTTATCACATGGCATGAAAGTATCACATTCGGTGGTAGAAATTTTCATGTTGAGTAATAGAAGAGGTCACATGTAGCGGTAGAATCACACATGACATATGACCAAAGTGTTTGCTCATGTAATGCAAGGGTCATGTTTAGTTGTAGAAGTTGTCATGTTTAGTTGTAGAAGTTGTCACATATCATTGTAGAAACACACTTCACATATGATCAAAGTCTTACCACATGGGATCAAAGTGTCACATTGGTGTTAGAAGTGGTCATGTTGAGTTGTAGAAATAGTCACATGTGGTGGTAGAAACACACTTGACATATGACCAATGTGTTTGCTCAGGCATGCAAGGGTTATGTTTAGTTGTAGAAGTTGTCATATTTATCATGTTTAGTTGTAGAAGTTGTCATATTTAGTTGTAGAAGTTGTCACATTTGGTGGTAGAAGTTGTCACGTTGAGTAGTAGAACTGGTCACATGTGGTGGTAGAACCACAATTGACATATGATCAAAGATTTTGCTCATGTCATGCAAGGGTCATGTTTTGTTGTAGAAGTTGTCATTATTAGTTGTAGAAGTGGTCACATATCGTTGTAGAAAAACACTTCACATATGACCAAAGTGTTTGCGCATGTCATGCAATGGTCATGTTTTGTTGTAGAAATTGTCATGTTGAGTCGTAAAAGTAATCACATATGACCAAAGTCTTTCCACATGGCATCAAAGTGTCACATTTGGTGGTAGAAGTTGTCACGTTGAGTATTAGAACTGGTCACATGTGGTGGTAGAACCACACTTGACATATGTAGAGTTATGACAACGATGACAATATTAACAGCTTGTTTGGCATAATCATTAAGCGCGAGTTGAGCACCATGTGGCGCCTAACAAAGCTTGTTGCGTGCTGAGTCCAGCGTTGGTTGAATGTAGCAACTGGATTTGGCGCCTAACACGATTTGTTGGGCGCGACGTTGAGCGCGTGTTGGGCGTCGGTCACTGGTGTAGGAGATGATCCCTGCCTTGTTGGGCACAAGTTTGGGCGCGTAGTGGGCGCCATATATAGGTATAAACGTGGTTACCAAACATGTTTTTAGTAAAAATATTTTTTTACTTTGCTCTAATAACGGTTGTGTGAAAAACGTTTTTTGTGTAAATAATAATTAAGTGTAAAGCATATGAAACATTTTTATTAAAAATGTTTATTAAATTTGCTGTAAAAACGTTTTAAAGAAGCAAATTTTTAGTGTAAATTATATAATAAACGTTTTTACCTTCCAAGAGACAACCTTGGCATGGAAAAAATATGAAATGTGTAGTTATGATTAGTAGTAAAAGTGATAAAAATCATACTTGGGCTTGCTTTAAAATATTTCTACTTGTTGATTTAATGATTGCTCACATTAGCCTGTAAACATATGCACGTTTTGTAGTAAGAGTTGTTAGATGTTGTGGTAATAATTACAGCCCTTCTCATGAAGATTATTTTAATGGCTAAATCATCACATAAAGTAGTAAACATATTCACATTAAGTAGTAGGTATACTCATATTGTGGTAAAAATATTCATGTTATAAGACGTTTCATTTAAAAGATAAATCATTACATGGAGTAGTACAATTCTTCATACTAAGCAGTAGATATTGTCATATACAGTGGTCAAATTACTTGTTTCACATTTGTTTAACATCAACACATTGAGTTGTTAAACTGATCATGTCTAATAGTAGGTGTGATACTGCTTAGTAGGAAAAGTATTCATGTTGTTGCCCATTTGTTCTAATGGGTGAACCACCATATGGGGTAGTAAAAAAGCTCATATGAAGTTATAGCTAGCATCACATGCAATGGTAAAAGTATTCTTTTGCTGCCCCTTTGTATTAATTGCTAACATTAAGTAATCAAAATGGTCCTTACACCTTTGCTTATATTCAAGACTTTCAATGATCACATCAAGTGGTATAAGCGGTGATGCTATATATAATTATGGTCACATCTCGTGGTATAAACATACTTCTACTTCCACGCTTCCAATGACTCTCTCCATTAGTGGTATGAGTTGTCATGTTATGTAGTAATTGTGGTCATATATAGTGGTAGATACACATCTACTTCCAACTTTGATTTTGTTCAAAGTTTTCAATGATCACATCTAGTGGTATAAGTGATCGTGCTACCTAGTAATTATGGTCATATATCCTAGTAGAAACACACTTCCACAAACACACTTGATTTTGTTTAAGGCTTCCAATGATCATATATAGTGGTATAAGTGGTCTGGTAATGTAGTAATTAGGGTCACATCTCATGGTGAAAGTCGTCACATTTGGTGGTAGAAGCACACTTGACCTATTACTAAAGTTTTACCACAAGGCATTCAAGGGTCATATCTACTGATAGAAGTGTTCATGTTTATTGGTAGAAATAGTCACATATGGTGGTAGAAATATATTTAACCTATGACCAAAATTTTACCTGAAGGCATTAAAGGGTCATATCGAATGGTAGAAGTCCTCATGTTTAGTGGTAGAAGTGGTCAGATATGGTGGTAGAAACAAACTTGACCTATGACCAAAGTTTTACCACAAGGCATTCAAGGGTCATATCCAATGGTAGAAGTGTTCATGTTTATTGGTAGAAGTTGTCACATGTGGTGGTAGAAATGGTCATCTTTTCTGGTAGAAGTAGTCATCTTTGGTGGTACAAGTGGTCACATTAGATGGTTGAAACAGACTTGACATAAGACCTAAAACTTGGCACATGGCTAGCAAGGGTCATAGCTGGTGGTAAAAGTTGTCATCTTTTGTTGTAGAAATGGTCACATTATGTGGTAGAAATACACTTGGCCTATGACCAAAGTTTTATCACATGGGTTCTAAGTGTTATATCTAGGGATAGAACTTGTCATACTTAGTTGGAGAAGTGGTCACATATGGTGGTAGAAACACACTTAACCTATGACCAAAGTGTTAGCACATGGCATACAAGTGTCATATTTAGTGGTAGAAGTGGTCACATATGGTGGTAGAAACACACTTGACTTATGATCAAAATGTTAGCACATGGTATGCAAGTGTCATATTTAGTGATAGAAGTTGTCATCCTTGGTGGTAGAAGTGGTCACATTAGGTGGTAAAAACACACTTGACATAAGACCTAAAATTTGGCACATGGTATGCATGGGTCATATCTAGTAGTAGAAGTTGTCATACTTAGTAGTAGAAGTGGTCTCATATTGTGGTAGAAACACACTTGACCAATGACCAAAGTGTTAGCACATAGAATGCAAGTGTCATATTTAGTGGTAGAAGTAGCCATCTTTCGTGATAGAAGTGGTCACATTAGGTGGTAAAAACACATTTGATAGCACAAAATTGATTCACGTGATAGCACAAAATTAATATGTTTCTATCACTTGGCATCATATGGTCACCTGGAGTGGTAGAAGTTGTCATTTCAATTGGTAATTATGGTGGCATTGAGTGGTAGAAACATGTGTTCTTACACATTTGATTTTACCACTTGCATCTTGTGGTCACATAGATTAGTAGAAGTATTCATGTCCAGTGGTAATTATGGTCATATAGAGTGGTAGAAGTGGTCATGCCCAGTGGTCACTTTGAGTGGTAGAAATATTAATACATGACATTCAATGATCACATAAAGTGGTAGAAGTGGTCATATCAAGTGATAGAAATTGTAACTTTGAGTGGAAGAAACACTGTTGGCCTTACTCCTTTGACTTATCACATGGCATTCTATGGTCACATTGGGTGGTAGAAGTAGTCATGTCTAGTGGTAGAACTGTTCATGTCCAATGATCTAAAATAATTTGGCCTTACACTTCTGAGCTACAACATGGCATCCTAAAGTCACGTTCTATAGTAGAAGTGAGCATGTTCAATGGTAAAAGAATTCACTTTAGGTGGTAGAAACACCATTGGCCTTGGACCTTTGAGTTATCACTTGGCATCTTATGGTCACGTTCCATGATAGAAGTAGTCATGCCTAGTTGTAGAAGTGGTCAATTTCAGTGGCAAAAACAATATTGGCCTTACTCCTGTGACTTATGACATCCTATGGTCACTTTGGGTGGTAGAAGTAATACTATCCAGTGGTCGAAATTGTCATATAAAATGGTAGAAATACAATTTTCTCTTCATCTTTATTTTAATGCATTCCTTTCAATGTTCACGTTGAGTGATAGAAGTGGTCATCTCCTATGGTAAACGTGGTCATTTTGAGTGGTAGGAACAAACTTTTTCTTACACATTTAATTTAATACATTACTTCCAATTTAATACAATATTCGTTGCACCTTTAATTTAATACATTACTTCCAATTTAATAAACTTTGCCTTACATCTTTTGTTATATTTAAAGGTTGTGATTTATTAGGGTAAAATTTATAATATTGAGTTTAGCTATTGGTTATATGTAGTGGTAAGTAGTTTTGCCAAATACCACATATTTTCTTTTCAATACACATATGATAAACAAAATTAAACTATTATTGCCTAATTGTTATTTACATTTACAACATGTATAATTTAAATATTTATATTTGTATGCCTCTAAATTGATCCAAATGATAGAAGTTGGTAGAAGTCATGTGAAGTAGTAGAAGTTGCCAATTTATGTGGTAGAAACAAACTTGACCAAAAACCAAGGACTTTGCACATTTCATTTAAGGGTCACATCTAGTGGTAGAAGTTTTCATGTTCAGTAGAAGAAGTGGTCACTTTATGTGGCAGAAACACACTAAACCTAAGACCAAAGGCTTTGCACATTTCATCTAAGGGTCACTTGCCGTGGTAGAAGTTTTCATATTCAGTGGTAAAAGTGGTCAATTTATGTTGTAGAAATAAACTTGACTTATGACATAAGTTTTACAGCAGGGCTTCCAAATGTCAAATTTAGTGGTAGAAGTTATCATACATAGTGTAGGAGCGGTTACATATGCTGGTAGAAAAACACTAGACCTAGGACATAAGTTTTAGCACATGGTTTCCAAGTATCACATCTAGTAGTAAAAGTTGTCATACTTAGTATAGAACTGGTCACATATGGTGGTAGAAAAAACACTTGACATAGGACATAAGTTTTAGCAAATGGCTTTCAAGTGTGACATTTTGTGGTAGAATTGGTCTTACATAGTGGTAGAAATGGTCATATATAGTGGTAGAAGTCACTTGAGCTATGACCAAAGTGGTACCACATAGCATCCAAGTGTCATATTTAGTGATAGAAATTGTCATACTTAATGGTAGAAGTGGTCACATATAGTAGTAGAAATTCACTTGACCAATGACCAAAGTGGTAACACATAGCATCTAAGTGTCACATTTTGTGATAGAATTTGTCATACAAGGTGGTATAAGTGGTCACATTTGGTGGTAGAAATATACTTGATCTATGACCAAAGTGGTACCACATGGCATCCAAGCGTCACATTTTATGGTAGAATTGATCGTATATGGTGGTAGAAGTGGTCATATTAGGTGGTAGAAGTCACTTGACCTATATCCAAAGTGGAATCACATGGCATCCAAGTGCGATATTTTGTGGTAGAATTGGTCATACATAGTAGTAGAAGTGGTTATATAAGGTGGTAGAAGTCACTTGACCTATGACCAAAGTGGAATCACATGGCATCCAAGTGTCATATTTTGTGGTAAAAATTTTCATACTTAATGGCAGAAGTGGTCACATATAGTAGTAGAAACCCACTTGACCAATGACCAAAGTGGTAACACATGACATCTAAGTGTCACATTTTGTGGTAAAATTTGTCATACATGGTGGTATAAGTGGTCACATTTGGTGGTAGAAATACACTTGACCTATGACCAAAGTGGTACTACATGGCATCCAAGTGTCACATTTTGTGGTAGAATTGATAGTACATAGTGGTAGAAGTGGTCATATTATGTGGTAGAAGTCACTTAACTTATTACCAAAGTGGAATCACACGGCATCCAAGTATGACATTTTGTGGTGGAATTGGTCTTATATAGTGGTAGAAGTCACTTGACCTATGACCAAAGTGGTACCACATGGCATCCAAGTGCCATATTTAGTGATAGAAATTGTCATACTTAGTGGTAGAAGTTGTCACATATAGTGGTAGAAACTCGCTTGACCTATGATCAAAGTGCTATCACATGGCATCCAGGTGTCACATTCTGTGGTAGAATTGGTCACACATAGTAGTAGAAGTGGTCATATAAGGTGGTAGAAGTCCCTTGACCTATGACCAAAGTGTTTCACATGGTATCCAAGTGTGACATTTTGTGATAGAATTGGTCTTACATAGTGGTAGAAGTTACTTTACTTAATGACCGAAGTGGTATGACATGGCATCCAAGTGTCATATTTAGTGGTAGAAATTGTCATACTTAGTGGTAAAAGTAGTCACATATAATGGTAGTAACTCACTTGATCTATGACCAAAGTATTATCATATGGCATCCAAGTGTCACATTTTGTGGTAGAATTGGTCACACATAGTAGTAGAAGTGGTCATATAAAGTGGTAGAAGTCTCTTGACCTATGCCCAAAGTGGTATCACATGGCATCCAAGTGTGACATTTTGTGGTAGAATTGGTTTTACATAGTGGTAGAAGTGGTCAAATTAGGTGGTAGAAGTCACTTGACCTATGACCAAAGTGGTACCACATGGCATCCAAGTGTTATATTTAGTGGTAGAAATTGTCATACTTAGTGGTAGAAGTGGTCACATATAGTCGTAGAAGCCCATTTGACCAATGACCAAAGTGGTAACACATGGCATCCAAGTGTCACATTTTGTGGTAGAATTTGTCCTGCATGGTGGTATAAGTGGTCACATTTGTTGGTAGAAATACACTTGACCTATGACCAAAGTGGTACCACATGGCATCCAAGTGTCACATTTTGTGGTAGAATTGGTCGTACGTAGTGGTAGAAGTGGTCATATTAGGTGGTAGAAGTCACTTAACCTATGACCAAAGTTGTATCACATGGCATCCAAGTGTGACATTTTGTGGTCACATTCAATGGAGAACTAGTCATATCCAGTGGTAGAAATGGTCACTTTGAGGGATAGAAACGCTCTTGGCCTTACATACTTGACTTATTACTTGGCATTCTATGGTCACATTCCATGGTAGAAATGGTCATGTCCAGTGGTAGAACTGGTTACTTTGAGGAGTAGAAACACTCTTGGCCTTACACACTTGACTTATCACTTGGCATCCTATGGTCATATTCCATGGTAGAAATGGTCATGTCTAGTGGTAGAAGTCGTCATTTTGAGGGGTTGAAACACTCTTAACCTTACACACTTGACTTTTTACTTGGCATCCTATGGTCACATTTCATGGTAGAAATGGTCATGTCTAGTGGTAGAAGTCGTCATTTTGAGGGGTTGAAACACTCTTAACCTTACACACTTGACTTTTTACTTGGTATCCTATGGTCACATTCCATGGTAGAAATGGTCATGTCCAGTGGTAGAAATTGTCACTTTGAGGGGTAGAAACACACTTTTTCCTACACCTTTAATTTAAGATATTGCTTGAAATGATCACATGGAGTGGTAGAAGTGGTTATGTCCATTGGTAGAAATAGTCACATATGGTGGTAGAAACACTCTTGGCCATAAACCATTGACTTATCACTTGGCATCTTATGCTCACATTCCATGATAGAAGTGGTCACTTTGAGTGGTAGAAACACCGTTGGCCTTACACCTTTGACATATCACTTGGCATTCTGTGGTCACATTTCATGGTAAAAGTGGTTATGTCATGTGGTAGAAGTCGTCACTTTGAGTGGTAGAAAGACTCTTGGCCTTACACCAACCTTTGACTTACCACATTGCTTCCAAGGATCACATAGGGTGGTAAAAGTCCTCATCTCTAGTGGTAATTGTTATCTTAAGTGAGTGGTAGAAACACAATTATTCTTACACCAATCTTTGACTTACCACATCCCTCCCAAGGATCATATGAAGTGATAAAAGTGCTCATGTCCAGTGGTACGTTTTATCACATTGAGTAGTAGAAATCCAATTATTCTTACACCAACCTTTGACTTACCACATCACCTCCAAAGATCACACGGAGTGGTAAAAGTGCTCATGTCTAGTTGTAAGTTTTGTCACATTGAGTTGTGGAAGCACAATTGTTCTTCCACCTTAGGTTTACCACATTGCCTCCAATGATCACATGGAGTGCTAAAAGTGTTCATATTTGGGTGGTAAAAATAAATTTCTGCTTACACCTTTGCTTTAATTCGTGGCATGCTACGATCACATGGCTTTCTCTTTAACCTTTGTAGTAAAAGTGTTGATATGTATTTGTAACTATGGTCATAGATGGTGATAAAAGTTGTGATTTGTTGTGGTAAAAGTCATAATATTGAGTTTAGCCATTGGTCATATGTAGTGGTAAGAATTGTGATATTGAATGTTAGAAGTGTTCATATGTAGTGGTAAAAACGGTTATATGTGCTGGTAGAAGTTGTATGTCTTTAATTTTTTGCGAGAAAAATTAAAACCATCTTGGGTTATGCAAAAATCATTCTAGGGTGGCACTCAACCTGTGCTTGAGCGCGCGTTGGGCGTGATTTCCAGAGAGGTTTTGGGTGCCAAACTCTACTTTTCTTTTGTGACGGCATTTCAATTGTCACAATTTCTTGGGTAGCAAAAACTACAAAAACTATTAGCGACGAAGAATTTCAAGTGTGGAGAAAAGAGTATGCTGAGAGTGGCACTCAACCTGTGCTTGAGCACGCATTGGGCGTGATTTCCAAAGAGGTTTTGAGTGCCAAACTCTACTTTGCTCTTCCAATGGCATTTCAATTGTCACAATTTCTTGGGTCGCAAAAACTATTAGCGACGAAGAATTTCAAGTGTGGAGAAAAGAGTATGCTGAGGGTGGCACTCAACCTGCACTTGAGCGCGCATTGGGCGTGATTTCCAAAGAGGTTTTGGGTGCCAAACTCTTCTTTGCTCTTGCGACGGCATTTCAATCATCACAATTTCTTGGGTCGCAAAAACTATTAGCGATGAAAAAATGCCGTCCCAAAAACTATTAGCGACGAAAAATTTCAAGTGTGGATAAAAGAGTATGCTGAGGGTGGCGCTCAACCTGCGCTTAAACGCGTGTTGGGTGTAATTTCTAGAGAGGTTTTGGGTGCCAAACTCTTATTTGCTTTTACAACGGCATTTCAAACGTCACAATTTCTTGAGTCGCAAAAACTATTAGCGACGGGATATTTCAAATGTGGAGAAAAGAGTATACTGAGGGTGGCGTTCAATCTACGCTTGAGCGCGCGTTGGGTGTGATTTCCAGAGAGATTTTGGGGTGCCAGACTCTTTTTTGCTCTTGCGACAGTATTTTAATCGTCACAACTTCTAGGTTGCGAAAACTATTAGCGATGAAAAAATAGTGTCGCAAAACTATTAGCGACAGAAAATTTCAAGTGTGGAGAAAAGACTATGCTGAAAAATTTTAATCGTCACATGTAGTGATAGAAGTTGGCATGTTAAAGGATAGAGGTTTGGGAATCTATAAACCCGCCATTTTCAACCATGCCTTCTTGGGGAATTGGTTATGGATATTTACTTGAGCAATAGATAAGAATTGGAGAAGGGTGGAAATAAATTATGTGGAGTTATGACAATGCTGACGATATTAATAGCTTGTTTGGCATAATCGCTAAGCGCGAGTTGGGCACCATGTGGCACCTAACAAAGCTTGTTGAGTACTAAGTCCAGCGCGGGTTGAATGTGGCAACTAGTTTTGGCGTCTGACACGATTTGTTGGGCGCCACGTTGAGCGCGTGTTGGGCGCTGGTCACTGGGGTAGGAGATGATCTTGCCTTGTTGGGCACAAGTTTGGGCGCGTAGTGGGCGCCATATATAGGTATAAACGTGGTTACCAAACACATTTTTAGTTTACATTGTTCTAAAAACGTTTTCAGTAAAAATATTTTTTAACTTTGCTCTAATAACGGTTGTGTGAAAAACGTTTTTAGTGTAAATTATAATTAAGTGTAAAGCATATGAAACGTTTTTATTTAAAATGTTTATAAAATCTGCTGTAAAAACGTTTTTCTGAAGCACGTTTTTAGTATAAATTACATAATAAACGTTTTTACCTTCCACGTTTTTAGATCAACTTTTTTTTTTGTACTTTTGTTTTTTTTTATAAAAGGTCAGTTGGGCGCGAATCAGGTTTTATGTCTCTCTGATTGAATATATGTAAAAAAAAATTTCTCAAAAAAATTATAATGGATAAGTACATATGTAGGTGGTAGAAGTTACTTGACCTATGACCAAAGTAGTATCACATGGCATTCAAGTGTCATATTTTGTGATAGAATTGGTCTTACATAGTGGTAGAAGTGGTCATATAAGGTGTTAGAAGTCACTTTATCTATGATCAAAGTGGTATCACATGGCATCCAAGTGTCATATTTAGTGGTAGATATTGCCATACTTAGTAGTAGAAGTGGTCACATATAGTAGTAGAAACTCAGTTGACCAATTACTAAAGTGGTAACACATGGCATATAAGTGTCATATGTAATGGTAGAAATGATCATACGTGGTGGTAGAAGTGGTCATATATAGTGGTAGAAACTCACTTGATCTATGACCAAAGTGGTAACACATGGCATCCTAGTGTCACATTTTGTAGTAGTATTTGTCATACATGGTGGTATAAGTGGTCACATATGGTAGTAGAAATACATTTGACCTATGATCAAAGTGGTATCGCATGGCGTCCAAATGTCACATTTTGTGGTAGAATTGGTCACACATAGTGGTAGAAGTCGTCTTATTAGGTGGTAGAAGTCACTTGACCTATGACTAAAGTGGTAGCACATGGCATCCAAGTGTCATATGTAGTGGTAGAACTCTTCATTCTTAATGGTAGAAGTGGTAACATATAGTGGTAGAATCTCACTTGATCTATGACCAAAGTGGTAACACATGGCATCCAAGTGTCACATGTTGTGGTAGAATTTGTCGTACAGAGTGGTATAAATGGTCACATTAGGTGGTAGAAATACACTTGACCTATGATATAAGTTTTACCACAGGGCTTCCAAATGTCACATTTAGGGGTTGAAATTGTCATACTTGGTGATAGAAGTAGTCACATATAGTGGTAGAAACTCACTTGATCTATAACCAAAGTGGTTGCAAATATAATACAAGGGTTATAAATGGTGGTAGAAGTTATCATGTTGAGTGGTAGAAACACACAACCTATGAAACAAGTGTTACCACATGGCATCCAAGTGTCACATTTTGTGGTCGAATTTGCCAATCTAAGCATTAAAAGTTGTCACATACCGTTGTAGAAACACCATTGACCTTTGACCAAAGTCTTACCTCATGGCATCCAAAGGTCACATTCTGTGGTAGAAGTTATCATATATAGTGGTCAACTTTAGTGATAGAAACACAATTATTCTTACACCAATCTTTGAGTTACCACGTCTCTTTCAAGGATCACATGGAGTGGTAAAAGTGCTCATGCCCAGTTGTACGTTTTATCACATTGAGTAGTAGAAACCCAATTGTTCTTACACCAACGTTTGACTTACCACATCATTTCAAAAGATCACACGGAGTGGTAAAAGTGCTCATATCTAGTTGTAAGTTTTGTCACATTGAGTTGTAGAAACACAATTGTTCTTCCACCTTAGGTTTACCAAATTGCTTCCAAAGATCACATTGAGTGGTAAAAGTGTTCATATTTGGGTGAAGGTACAGTCACATTAACTAGGTACAGTCACTTTGTGGTGGTAAAAGTTGTAATATTGAGTTTAACCATTGATCATATGTAGTGGTAAGAATTATGAGATTCAATGGTAGAAATGTTCATATATAGTGGTAAAAATGGTCATATGTACCGGTAGAAATTATATATTTTTAGTTTTGGTGAGAAAAATATAAAATTCATTGGTTATATGTAGTGGTAGGAATTATGACATTCAATGGTAGAAGTGATCATATATATTGGTAAAAATAGTCATATTTACTGGTAGAAGTTGGCTGCATTATGTTTTTGGCGGGAAAAAAATAAACTTTCTTGGATTTTGTGAAAACAATTCTAATTGTTTTCAAATTTCATTCAATGGTCTAGATTGTTTCCAAAGGTCATCTAAGGGTCTAAATTCATTTAGGTATAATGTCCCAAAACATTTGGGGCATTATAGAAAATCCCCATTCACATAGTCACAGTGATTCACTATCAGTCTTGCGAGCTGCGGCTAACTGATGCCAAATTAATCAAAACCCTAGTATTAAAAGATTATATATAGTAATGGCAAAATTGTAATATTAGTAAAAGCTTTGAGTAAGAATATAAGTCTATGAAAAATTAATCGGGAAATTATCCGGGATTATTCGGGGCGGGGATCGGGGTCGAATCGGGGCAGGGATCTGTATTACCAAAAAATCCCCACCCCCGAACGGGGATTTTTTTTCTCACCGAATCTGACCCGAAATAAAAAAAAATGTTTATACAATTTACATGTTTTCGGGGCGACGACAGGGGCAGGGCGGGGGCGGATCGAAGCGCGGCAAATTGCCATCCCTACATCTACTCAGAAATATTGAATAAATAGAAATGTGAGAGTCTTGAGAAGTTTATTTGGGAGAGGTTGAATTTTTAGTGAAATATCAATGTTTGAGAGTATGAGAAAAATACTGTGACGAGGGTAATATAGGAAATTAATAATATATATAAGGATAAAATTAAAAATAATATAAAATAATTGATGATGTTATAAAGTTCTGTTAAATTTTTTAACGGTTACTTGACAAAAGAGTATAAATGTAATATAAAAACAAAATAAAGGAAAGATAGTGTAATTTTAGAAACTTTAAGACAGATATTTAAAATAAGCTTAAATTTTACGGGAGGCAACTGTAATTTACCTTGAAAGTTATTGGTTTAATTTTGAGTCCAAAATAATAGAAGTTAACAATACTGACCCTGATTGGTGGTTTTGGTTTTTTGAATTTTTTTTCTGGTTAAAAATGTCAAAAGGTCAAAAATTTTTATTTGTCAAAAAACTAAAAGGCTAAAAGGTCAAATCAAAATACAAACTTCTATCATTTTTAAAATATACTAAAAATTTTCATACATAACTTATTTATTACTACTACTAACAATATAAAATTATTAATATCAATATATAAAATGGTAAAATTATTTACTTTGAACAAAAAGTCAAAAAATTAATTTTTTACCCAAACAACCAACTTGAAAAAAATTAGTTTAAAAGTTAAGTTACTTAACAACCTACTATGAATTTTATTTAAGTTTTTTGGCTAAAAAGCGCAAAAAAATAAAAAAGTTAGATTTTAAGCTAGTTGTCAATTGGGCTTTGATTTGCTTAGTGGGTTAGTCTGAAATTAATTTAAGGTCCTGATTGGTAATTTTGACATTTTGATTTTTTTATTAAAATTGCCAAAAAGCTAAAGTTGTTCGTTTAGCAAAAAAATAAAAAAGAAAAAAAATAAAAAAATCAAATCAAAACAAAAATTTTCATAATATTTTATTTAAACTATCACAACTTTTAAAATATAATAATACCACTTATTAATAATTTATTTACTACTACTATAAATTACATATAATTGCTAATATCAAATATGTAGATGGGTAAATTGTTCAATTTGAATAAAAAAAAAAAAAAAAGCTTTTTATCATAACAACTCAATTCAAAAAATCAGTTTAAAAGATAAGTTACCAAACAATTTATTTTGAATCTAATTTAATTTTTTAGCTAAAAAAGCAAAAAAACAAAAAAGATCTAACTTTTAAACTAGCCTGATAATCGAATTATATAAATTTCGTTTATATTATTATATTAAAAGCGTTATAATAAGCTCTTAAACACTCAAAACTTCTTCCTAATTTTTTTAGAATTTATATTGCCAATCGGGCTCTTAGGGCAGCCTAGAATCAAATTATATAAATTTCATTTATATTATTATATAAAAAGCGTTATAAGCTCTTAAAATCTCAAAAAAAATTCCTAATTTTTTAGAATCTATAATTTTTTATATTAGAAAACATGTGCCACAATTTGATCAGTTTATAAAGCTATTTAATGTTTTAAAATTAAAGACAAATGTAATCCTATCTCGATTGGTTTCAATAACTATCAATTCAAATTAGTTTTTAAAAAAAATAAGTGGCACCATTTGATTAATCCAAATACATATCCAATTTTTATAAAATTCCTATTTTTTAAACAGTCTAATTCTTGATTGGTTAAGATTACTATCACTTTAAACTATATTTGAAATAAATTAAGTGGTAAAATTTGATTGATTTCAAATTATTTCAATTCATTTGGGATTTAAAATTATTATATATACTGTTATGCAAAATAAAATATTGTTACGTCTTTAATTCTAATGTTTCAATTTAAGTTTTTTTGAATTTATAATTTTTTTCCACATTATAATTTTAAAATAAAATCTGTACAAATTTAAATTTAAAACTAATTGAAATTTTATATTCTAACATCACAGTTACTCTTTTTAACTTGTGAATTTTAATTCAACTACTATAAACGCTTCCCTATAGGCCAAACAACTTACCCTATTGGTTAACTATTGATTCACATTTTTAAAGATGCTTTAAAAACTTATTAATGAATATATTCGGTAATTAATGAAAATTGCATTTTCTTTAAAGATGAAAAACTATTTTCAACCCCCCTCTAATCAAATATGAGTACTTTTAAAATAATTATTTTTGGCCTTTGATTGATCCAATAATTTATAAAGTTTTAAAAATATTTACAAGAGCAAATCTCCTTTTCAAATATTTTGTTATAAAAATACTATGCTAGATTTATAAATTTAACTCTTAAGAAGTTTTATACAATGACAATCATTGAAAAAAGTCAGGGTTATTAAAAAAATTAATACAAGTGCTATTGAATGTTCTTATTGGTGTTACTTATTTAAAATTTGATATTGTGATTAACTGTAATCAATATGTGCATATTTACGTGTTATATTTATAAGAAAAATATTTAGCGGAACGTTTAGACCAAAGCAATACTAATAGATACTAGGGATAGCAATGAGTCGAACTGTTCATGAACAATCTGAGCTTGACTCGGATGAAGCTTATCTGTGTTTGATTCATTTTATAAAGGCAAGCTTAGGTCTAGGGGTGTAAAAATGACCCGAGACCCGACGGGGGTCTGAAACCTGCCCGAAGGTCGCCACTGTTCAGGCCTGGTCCGGGCCAACCCATACTGTTCATGGGCTGGGCCTGGCCCACACCCCCTAAGCCCGCCGAGCCGGGTCGGGCTGTTCCGCCCAAAAAGCCTGACAGCTCGCCCGCTCCTAGACCCGCCATGAGCCCGGGCCCAACTCGGCCCTCTCCCACCTCAAACGGTCACATTTTTAGATGGACGGCCCGGATGATTTTTTTATAAAATTAATGGCTGAGATGTTTTGATTGTTGGGCCCGGCCCGGCCCAGGTCCGGCCAACGGCTAGTTATTTAATTTTTTTAAAATACATTTTTCCCTATAAATAGGAAGGCAACTTTTTATTTTTTCATCCAAACAACTCTTTTCTCTCTAATTTTTTTCTCTAATTACTCGGTGATATTCGGGTTCGGTGATATTCAGGTTTGGTGCAATTGTTGGCGAATCAAGGAGTGAAAATTAAGAATCAAGATTAAAATCAAAACACAAATCGATCTAGATCAAGATTAAAGATCGGAGTTCCTTAATTCAGTTTGCTTCATTTTTTACAATTTAATTTATTTGTTGTACTTTAATTTTTTGCAATTTAATTCAATTTTTTTAAATTCTTGTCTTTATTCTTTAATTTATTAATTTATTTGTTTCAATTTAAATTCTAGTCTCTAAAAAAATTAATTTATTTGTTGTAATATTTAATTAAATTTTAAATACATTTTTTTAAATTCTAATTAATTTTTTAAAAAATTTAAATTCTATTTCATTTTTAATTTTTTTAAATTTTAGTCTCTATTCTCTAAAAAAATAATTTATTTGTTACAATTTAAATTCTAATCTCTAAAGAAATTAATTTATTTGTTACAATATTTAATTAAATTTTGAATACATTTTTTAAAATTTCTAATTAATTTTTTTAAAATATTAAATTCTATTTTATTTTTAATTTTTTTTAAATTTTAGTCTCTATTCTCTAATTTATTAATTTATTTGTTGCAATATTTAATTAAATTTTGAATCTATTTTTAAAAATTCTAAGTAATTTTTTAAAAAAATTAAATTTTCTTTAATTGTGAATTTTTTTAAATTATAGTCTCTAAGATCATTAATATATTAATTTTGATTTAAAATTTAATAATTTTTTTAAAAAATTTGATATATCCAAATATTTTTTTCGTAGTTAACGAAGAAGAAGATATTTTTATATTTCTACCTATTAGTTCTAATCCCACTTCTCCTACTCCTATTCATAATTCACCCACTGCTTTATTTGCATCTGTGTCTGCATTTGTAGGTTCATCTAGTAAAAAAGTTTCAAATGTATGAAATTTTTTTAAAAATAATAATGATAGCACCATTACTGTTAAAATAAAATGTAAAATTTGTAATAAATTACTTTCGGGTTATATATCGAGTGGCACTAGCCACTTACGTAAACATGCTGATATTCACTGTAAAAATTCACCTCTTAATGTCACTTCACAAATGCAAATAAGTAGGGATACAACTGGTAATATTACAAATTTTTCGTGGGAACAAACCCGCGTACAAAATTCTGTTGTTGATTATATGATAAAACAAGAACAACCATTTTCAATGAGTGAACAACCGGCATTTGAAAAAATGATACAAATCGAATTTGTTTCGCAATTTTAACGTTTTTCTAGAAATACTACGAGAAATAGAGTTTTAAGTAGATTTGATAAAATTAAAATTGAGTTAATGAATTTAATTACAAATTTAAAAGAAAAATTAGTTTAACTTCTGATTTATGAACTGCTAAAAATAAACAAGAATTTCAATATATTACAACACATTTTATAGATAATAATTGAAATTTATGTAAATAAATTTTTTATTTAAAACTATAGAATTTTTCTATACCGGTCAATCTTTAAGTATAGTTATTAGACAAGAACTAGGTACGTAGAGCATTACATCAAAAATATTTTCTATTACTTTAGATAATATTTCTTATAATAATGAATGTGTTAATTATTTAAAACGTCATTTACAGTTTTCATTATCTGATTTTTTATTTCATAGCACATATTTTAAATTTAATTATGAAAGAAGAACTTAAATATTACAATGAGTCTCTTGAAAGAGTTAGGTCAGCAGTAAAATGTATAAATAGTAGTGCTAGAAGAGTTAATTTATATAGAAAAATATGTCAACAAGAAAATATAAAATATAAAAAATTACAATATGATGTAAAAATTAGATGGAACTCGACATATAATATGTTACAACTAGTAATAAAACAAAAAAAAATAATTGATTTATTTTATAAAATAAATACAAATATTAATTTTTCTCCACTAATGTCTACTGATTGGGATAATTTAATTGTATATAAAAAAATTTGTAAAATTTTTGATCAAGCAACAAAATTATTATTTTTTATTTACGCTCCTACTACTCCATTAGTTTTATTACAATTAAAACAAATTAGCGCAGTTATTGAGAAAATTTTACTCAATCCAAATTATTATCAAATGATATTTAGTATAAAAGATAAATTTAATAAATATTATAATGAAATAATACATATTTTTGGAATAGTCTGTATAATAGATCCTAGATGTAAAAATATTAATTTCTGTTATTTTTTTAAAAATATTTATGGTAATATAAACCAACAAGAAGCAATAAATGAAACAGTTAAATATTTATATGATGAATATAAAACTCAAATAATACCACAATCAACACAACACCATAGGTCAAGTACTTTGTCTCGAAGTCGTAACGATGATTGGTGTATCATAAAAAATATACGACTTTTTGAGACTCATGAGAGTTCTATCACAGAACTCCAACGATATTTTGATGCTGTAGAAAATATGGATGAAATTAATTTTGATATTTTAGATTATTAAAAACAACACGAGTTGTCGTGGCCAGTATTGGCCGTGATAGCTCACGATATACTTGTCATTCATGTCTCTGCGGTTGTTTTGGAGTCAGCTTTCAGTGCAGGTAGACGAGTGCTGAGCGACTACAGATCAAGGCTCACTCCGAAGATGGTTCAAGTATTGATGATTACACGAGACACACTTTGCGCATCGAAGAGCTGTTAAGAAATGGACGAGAAGAAAAGAATCGAAGCAGACATAGAAGATATCACGTCTGGAACGCCTGAAGAATTATCAGGCTTAGACTGATTTTTGTAATTATTTATTGTATATGTAAAAAAAATTTCTTTATATTTGTAATTTTATATTTTATTTTTCATATATTTTAAATAGAAAATAATATAAATGATTGTTAAGTTTGTATGTGCCAACCTAGTTAGGATGTACTTGACCTATAGTGATGTAATTTCTCTATTTTTTAAAAATGTACAATACACTTACAATGTGTAAAATTGTTCATATTTGATTTTTAATTAATAAAATTTATATCACATTTTATTATTTCAATTATTCAAGTTTACTTCATTCAATTGATTAATGCACTTATATAATATAACAAATTTGAATACCACAAAAAATTTTATAATAAATTTATATAATATAATAAATT